>VZRM01001094.1:247746-272851 GCA_013397955.1 Grantiella picta
TAGGCTCTTATTTGTAAAATTTATATCCAGAGTTTGATTTGCCTATCGTGTTTTAAAAAAAAACCTCTTCCAAGTAGTAATTTCATATTGGACATTAAGAAATTATGTTCTGGAAATGTTCCACTTGTCAAAAAGATATCTTTTTACATTAGTCTTAAAAACAGAATGCAGGTACTAGCTGACTTGGGAACCAGGATTTTTCTTTGAGAAGGGGAGAGGAGTTTGATTGTGAAAGTTCAATAAGTATAATATTATTTTCTAGTTGTAAAACATTGCACAAAATTCCTAGATACTTCCACCAATGTTATTAAAGTTAATAGTCATGTTTTTTATTAGTGATCAACTAAAATAAAATAGAACTAATAAATAATAATAAAATATTAAATAATAACATTATAATAATAATAAAATAATAAAAATAATAAAATTTTCTCCCTCAATTTAAACCAGTGGTATCATTCATGTTTTTGTTCTCAGCTTACTTTGAACTACTTTACATCCTCTTTTATTATTTTTTTTTCAAAACCAGTTAAACTTGAAAAAGTACACAAAAGTCTAGAATTAACATATACTTTTTAGAGTTTAATTATTTATAGTGGCCTGAGGGATTATAAATGAACACAAGTTAAGTGATAGGAGGCTATAATCACTGGTTTGGGCACTTATTTTTCCATAGTTGTACTTTTTTCTGTATTTTTCTATAAATTTTAAAGAAACTGAAATTCTTCATGACCTGTGATTTATCCTGTGTGTTTTGATTAGAATACCTTTATACATAGATTGTGTTTGTCAATGTCATCTGTGATGCACTTCAACGTTTTGTAAAGATTTTGTTTCCATTACCAAAGGGCACCAAAAGAAATACATACTTCAGCATTGTCAAATATGTATTTTAAAGCAAAGCTTAATAATAATTTCCCTAACAAAAAGTTAAGCAAACAAAAAAAATAAAATCTATAATATCAGATGTACTGATAATGGGATGAAGTCATATAAGGTTATCATAAAGATGTTAACTAAGGCTGAATGCATAACTTTGGGACATATTTTGCTTCTGGTAGGCTAAAAATGTTCATGACTGTGTCATTTATCATAGGAAAAAGCATGAGTTTTGGACAGTCTGAAGGTATTTACAGTTCTAAACAGAATTCAGCTATTCATACATGAGTACAGTTTTAAAAATTATAACATTAGTGTTATTTGTAGATTTGGCCTCCAAACTTTAAAAAAAAAAAAAAATCCAATTATTCACACAGATATGTTTTTTTGACACTACTGAGAGGTAGATATTGTAACCCTAGGAAGCAGTGAAACCATAGGTAGTATTTTCCAAACTTATTTTCCTGTTAATGACAGGTTTTTTTAGAATAAATTTGTCTGTGAATGAACACAGCCTTCCCTCATTGCCACAGCTTTTTGTGTGGTAATGTTTGGGATGAGTGGGTTATGTTTTCTTTGCAGCATTCACTGCTGCTAGACTTCAGTTGCTTCTGTGTTATTGATGAACGGGATTATTCTTCTGACAGTTTACATCGTTATTAACATCTCTGTCAAGAATATACCTGGGAAATAGGGACCTTTCAACTGAATATCAGATTTAAATATGCCAATCATGCTTCATTAAAAATCCACCAGGTTTTCAAAGTCTTTAATGAACTGAACTTGGGTGAAATTTGGGTTGTTTTCATCACACTTTTGCTTATCCAGAGAAGCAAATAAAAAAAGGAAATTAAAAAAAAATTAAAATGATTGATCATTTCAAATTATAAAAATTTGAAATAAAATAGAATGTTTTCTGGTTTTTATTTCATGGTTGAAATAAAATAGAATGTTTTCTGTCTGCTGACTAGAAAAAAATAAAAACACTTGGGGTTTCCTAAGTGCAGTTTACAGATGATTCTGGACTGAGGTTCAGCAAATACAGGTGCTTTGTCTGTGCAAAGGTTGTCTTGCTTAAGCTCATCTCTTCAGAGCAGAGGAAGTTGTTGACATTTTTAAGAAAATCTATAGCAAGCTGAACTCCATGAGGGAATCATATCTTTAATTTGAAGCAGCTGTATAGCCAGAAAAAAAATCTATTTGATTTAACAAAGGATAGAAAAATTTGCTAATACTAAGGCGAAAAGCTTGACATGGGGTGCTGAAATCCTACAGCAGTTTATAATCCAAGGCTGCTGCAAAAAAACAATTACTTAGTCCTAAGTGTTCAGGTCAGTCTGTGTGGGTATTAGTCGTAAGAATCCTAGCAGTCAATAAGATTTCCATATATCTCCAAACTATGCGTTGAGAATGCACTTCTTATCCAGAAGTCTGAAGTTGACGGGAGAAAAAAAAAAAAATTCCTCTTCATATCACCATTCAGTGAATGGGCCATTTGTGAAGAGCGTATCTTTTTCAGGCAGCACCCCTAAAAGATCCATTTTTGGGACAGCCACACAGACATCTTACTAAGGAAAGAAAGATTAGAGATTAAAAATAGTGAGGCAGGTGTTTTTTCTTGACATGCAAGGGAGGGTTCTGTAAATGAAAGTGTGTTTTCTGAGCCAATGCATAAGTTGTAATGAGTGTTTAAGAGTAACCACTACAGTACATAAGGCAACTTAATTATAATGTATTAATTGTTATATACTGAAAAATTAGAAGAAATGGAAAGAAGGAACTAATGATTCCATTACAAATGGAAAAGGAAAGAAGGAACTAATGATTTCCATTTATGACAATGCGGAGTTCCTTTGTGAAAGGAAATGTCTGTTTCAGCAAATTGAATCCTGCCAGTGTGCAGGTTTTTTTAATTTCTGTTATTCTGGGGAAAAAAAATACCCAGAACTTTCTTTCTCTTCTTTTTTTCTTGTAACTTAAGTTTTTTGTTAAAAAAACAAAACAAACCAACCAAAAAAACCCAAAACAAACCAACAACAACAAAAAAAACCCACAAAAACCAACCAACAAATGAAAAACACAAACAATAAAAAAAAAACCCAAAGAAACACCTAAAAAACCCCAAAACAAAAAAATCCCCATGTCATTTAGCAAATCTGACTGATTTATTTTTCATCAGTTATTGCCCTGCTGACCATCACTAGGATTGTTCAACAAGTTGAATGCAGCATCATCACTGGATATGTTACAGTTTTCTTCATCAGCATCTGTAACCTATGTAGATTTATTCTTTCTGACTGAAACAGGTAGAGATTCCACAGAAATAGCAAGAAGAATTCAAATGTTAGGGACACTCCCAGTGAGTGCCTTTGGTTAACAGTGAATAAATTCTCAAATTAGATTAAGGATCAACCACTAGGGACATATTAGACTCCATTTGGAAAATTGCATTCAGGGTCACCAGGAAAACAATGACTGAGAATCTTTAGGCATAGGCACACGTTTTCTTTTATTAAGTGCAAATACCTACAGAAATTTGTCTCCTGATCTCCTGTTATAATTTAAAACTAGGCAAGAGGAATGATGCTTTGTGTTCCTAAGGCTGCGTCTCAGAGCACTGCTGTCCATGTGGTGACTATGTCTAGATTCTGCTATAGAAAACAGTTGACAAGAGTAAGTACAAGCATGTCCTCTGTGACTTCTCACCTTTGCTTTGCCTGCTTTGTCTCCTCTGGAAGGAAAGGCCATGAAACTGTCTCACCTCTAAATGAAATTAGGCCTCTAAATCTGTGTAGTTATTGTTTATATTGGAAACTGCTGTAAAGAAAATAAGTGTGTTTGTCAGACACTGAAATATGCTTCCATGATGGTTTACAAGTACAAACTGAAGATCCAGCTAGGCTTTTAGTTTGTATTAATTAGGAACTCAGATTTAGAGGAGAAAGTAAAGATCCATTTCTACTAACATTTAGTACCAGTCATGTCTCTTGGGCAATAACAGTCATTACATGCTTTATGTACATATTGTTGTGCTTTGCTATGGGACATTTTTCTTCATTTGTACACTTTGAAGTTAATTCTCTCTACAATTCCCATGGTAAACTATCAAGTTTACACCTATACGGGGATCAGTATTTTATTATTATCTCTTCAGCAGTTGCGTTCTTGATACACCCCACATTACGTGTAGATGTAATTTTCCATGGGTATTAAATGCAACAATAATGGTGAGTAAACACTTATAGATCATGCAAAGCATTTTGTCTTTCAATTTCTGTTTTTTAGATTTTAGGGTGGGTGATCTAAAGATGCTAGAATACCTGTGTGGCATTGACCTGAGAATTCAGCAGTGATCATTTTCCTATGTACATTCTTTAATATTTGCAATTTCTTAAACACAAAGGTACAGTAAAAAGAGATTTGTGCTATGAAGGATTGGAGCAGAGCAGGGGAGCACATTTATATACCTGCATCCTAAATAGAGTTTTATAGGCTATTTACAACTTAGTTTAAGATGCAATGGAATGAACATGCATGGAACAAAAGTAAAAGGGCAAGGTAAAAGCATGCAAGCAGAACTAGGAAGACAAAAACATGAGATACCCACCCTGTAAACATTTTTTGCATCTTCTAGTTTAAATTGTGTTGGTTGTGTTGTGTGAGGCAAGAATCTGATGTGCTGAAATACCAATTCACTAACAGAGTAAATTTGGATAAGAGTAGGAGGTGGGAGAAGAGCCCATCATGTTATTGATTCTGTTATTTGTTCCAAGCTGCAGTAAAAATTTATTGCCTAAGTATCTGCTGAAGTGCATGTTGTCGTGTTGGCTTGTTGTTTTAGCTTCATACTACTGAAAATGATACATGGGGAGAACTGGAAGTCACAGGAACTAATGCTGACCCAGACATCAGTGGATACCAGCAATCTGGGATCACACGATTTTTGATGTTCTAAGCCTGAGCTGAGATCTGAGTTTCTGAAAAAGTTTCTGTACCAAATCACTGACTGGTAGATGAGGGATAGTAAGCTACCGAATATTCACTTTACATTTCATAGAATCATAGAATGGGTTGGGTTGGAAGGGACCTTAAAAATCACGTATTTCTAATCACTCATGGTGAGTGACATCTTCCACTAGACCAGGCTGCTCAGAGTCTCATCCAACCTGGCTAGAACGTAACTTGTTTAGAAATAATTTTATTTTCCTAAATAACTACAGATATTCAGTAATCATTGAAGAGCCTCTTTCCTTTGTGACTGGGAGAATGCTCTCTCTCTCAGCTGGTTACATGCAATTAATTTATTCTGCTTGAATGCCAATCACAGAACTGTTTTTGCCACAATTGCGCATTGTTTTTTCACCTTCTATCATCATGTTATTTAATGTATGTTATCTACCCAAGGAAGTGATGCTGAACACGATGTCCAGCTTATCACATCAGTATCACTCATATCCATGCTACCAAGTGATAATAAAAATCTAAACTTCCTGACAAATGTATGTTATCTCAGGAAAATAAGGGATGAGGAGCAGGAGATAAGTACACAGAGAATTTAAGAAGTGCAGTATCTTTATGCTATTCTGAAATGCTGGTTTTAAGTGTAAATGTGGTTTTTGATGCAATGCAAAGGCAAGAGACTGTAGCTAGAGCTATGTAAATCCAGTAGAATACTGTATCTGGAGGGGTGATTATTTCTACAGAAGTTACAGAAATTTCCTTATGCATGGAGTATGATTACTGGATGATGTTTTAGAGGTTTGCTGAGAATGAATTTACATGCTGCCAAGGTTAGATAGCAGGTGGCTGAAGTATTATCCTATTTTGATAGACATTCTCATTCTGCCAGTTCAGGGTAAGATATTGCAACTTCTAATAATACTTATATGAATTCTTTAGAAACCATTACCTAAAAGCCAGGGCTCATGCTTAGCTGAAAGTCCCAAAAAGCAGGCTGATAATGTGTTCTTAAGAATACTGTCCTGTTAATGCCATTTGTCTGCATAGCGGTGAAGTCACAGTAGGACAAATGGAACCTGTCCTGGCAGCTGATAGTATTTTAATGTGTTCCACTTCAAGATATGAGTTACACAATTATGCTCCTCAATTCTTTAAAGAGCTGTGGGTAACACTCCTGATTCTTCCTCTCCTGTGTTTTTGGTGGCATAGAGTGCTGCCACAATAAGTGGAAGTGCCTCTCTTTTCTGTGAAATTGACTGAAAGTAAGGGGTTTCTTCTACACTACAGCAAATGTGATTTCAGAAAGGCTCAAAACTGTAATGGAAAAAATGGTTCTTTATATAAAATGAGTTGTAGCTATAATGACATTTTTCACTCTTTTTTGTGTGTTATGGGCTAGTTTTAAACACACTGACTGAATGGGGAGACTGAAGAGAAATACCTGGTGAAACAAAAATATGGAGGTTTCAGATTGCCTTGTTGTCCACACCACAGCATTTATGGGCATGATAAGTACCATGGGAAACACTGGAACAGACCATGGCAGAAACTACTTTCCATTTGCCTTGGGTACCAATTTTCAGGCATGTGTGCGGGTGCGGCGTTTAGATAATCTGGATTTTTAGCTACGAGGAATCTAAATCAACCCTCTTTCCCTGCTGCTCTGTTTTGCTGTCTTTCTCTCCTTCTGTGTCTTTTTCTTCCTTTCTTCTTTGCTTTCTCTCTTTTATTTTCTTCTGTCTCCATCTATATAATTTTTTTAATAGACCTGCATACCTATTCTGTCAGGCAAAGCTGGAATTGTGCCACTTCTGAGATATTATTTGGAGAAACTGTTGCCATTCACCCTGCAGCAGGTTAGGAATCACAGTAGTAACTCTGACATCTTTTACCACAGTGTTTCGCCTGCATGGAGCTCACAAATTCCATATCAAATTCCAGTTATTATCGCTACTACTGCTGTGTTGATTAACTGGCATAAACACAGGCTTGTGTGCCCAACCAGAATGGCAGTGAAACATTATAGGATTGTTGCTATAGGGCCCTCTTGGCCCTGGAGGGATGTTATTTGAAATCAGGGCTTGTCATACATTATGTTAGGCCATATGCTCTGACTGCTCTGCGGGTACTGCTCAGCACTGGTGCATAGCCTCCAGTGTCAGATATAAAATGAAACTCCAGTTTGAAATCTATACCTGTCATGTTCTCCTATTTTTGGGTCCCTGAGCACTTCAGGTAATTCCAGAGACACCTGTTAGCTAGAAATCCTTAAAAACTGTTCAGAATTTGAAAGGACTACATGGGCATATGATTTATGGACTTGTCTGACTCTTGTCTTTATTAGAAGTTTTTAATTACTTGATAAAAACATGATGTCAATGTGTAACTAAGTGTGTGTAGACAGTGAGATGTAATTTCATAAAAAAATATGACTGTGAAGTGTTTATACTTTCCTCTCGTAATAGTCAGTGGCTTGTATTGCTTTTTCTGGCCTTATTCCAAAACAAGATTAAAGGGTAAAAGTGTTTTTATGCTAGTTTGAGAGCTGTCCAGATTTCGCTGAGCTCTTCTGACTGATTTCCTGAAGTAGATTTCTGCACTCTGAGGGTTTTACTAAAATACAATACTTCTCAAAAACTTCTGACACAAGGTCAGGCAGCCATGAATCAAGGCAAGAGTCAAGAAAACCCTACCTGATTTTTGCTCTCCCAGAGACCAAAAAAACAAAGGTATTACTACAGGACTCACTACCAATTTCTTGGTAAAATTTTATTGGTAAAAGGTTTTCCACTGGGCTGATTTTTTGGAATTTGGACAGCCTTATATGAGCTATCCAGATATAAAAGCTGCATTACAGGTTTAGTCTTAAAGCACATAGCAAATGCTGTTAGGTAAATTGGCCATGTGACACTTTTGTGAAGTGCCCTTTGCACTAAAACAGAAATATGGGAAACCAGGTGTTACAGTCTTAACTGGAAGCAAGAAGAAAGCATTTTTTTTTTTATATTTTGTGTTTGATAGCATTAGACACCTTGCAGTTCTCTGTCTCTCTTCTTTCAGAAAGAATTCTTTTAATACTCCATGTTAAAAGCCAATATTACAGAAAGTATTTCTGAAATTTCTATAGGTTTTCTTTTTTTAGTAGAGTATTAAAGCCTTCTTTTTCTGGAGATGCAACTGCACCTCTATCAACACTTTATAAAACTCTGGTGAAGTTCTTGTATCCAAAACTGACATCCCTACACATAGACTCAGTTTTATCTTAACACTATTTCCTGTTTTGTTCAATATTTGAGTCTGCCAGCTCTTTGTAATTTATGAACTCATATAATGCCAAGGTTTCAGCAGGAAAAAAGAATAAACCCAAATACCAATTATTATTTACCTTCAGAAAACTTGTAACACATCCCTGATCTTCCCTACTTCTTGTTTCTTGGCTGCCAGAGGTGACACTAGGCAGTAACATGACTGATGAATATATGTTCCAAAATAATGGATCTGCAGAGTGAATCACAGCAAACATCCTTACTAAATGTGTCACTGAGGCAAGTCAGGAAATTTTATTCAAAAACTCACTCCTAGTCTGAACTAACATGTTATTCTGGATTTATCTTTCAAGACTTTAGAATAGAATAGAATAGAATAGAATAGAATAGAATAGAATAGAATAGAATAGAATAGAATAGAATAGAATAGATTATTTCAGTTGGAAGAGACTGACAGGGATCATCCAGTCCAACTGTCTGACCAGTTCAGGGCTGACCAAAAGTTAAAGTGTGTAGTTAAGGGCATTATCCAAATGCCCTTAAACACTGGCAATTTTGGCACATTCACCACTTCTCTAGGCAGCCTGTCCCAGTGTTTGACCACCATCTTGGTGAAGAAATGTCTCCTAAAGTCCAAGCTAAATCTCCTCTGGTCCACCTTTAACCTGTTCCTGTGTGTTGTATTACAAGAAGAGCTCAACACCTCCCTCTCTGCTCCCCTTCCTCAGGGAGCTGCAAAGAGCAATGACATCACCCCTCAGCCCCCTTTTCTTGAACTTAGACAAGCCCAGAGTCCTCAGCCACTCACCACAGGAAATTCCCTCCAGACCTTTCATCATCTTTGTTGCCTTCCTCCTTCTCTTCATTCCAGCCAGAGTGGCAAAGAAAAAAGTAACAGAAATTCAGAGCAGTGTGATGTTCATAATTAAGGTTCCATTCCAATCTGACTATAGTAAGTACAAGATTACTTCAGTTTGGGTAAAAATAAACATTCAGAGAAATTATCATTCTCAAAAGTACAATGCCTTTTCAGAAAACCTTTATCTAGCTTAAGCAAACACCTCGAGGACCCACTCTCATCTTTTTCCACAGTAGGGGTGTGTGCATGGACACACAGGGACAAACAGACATGTGCCTCACATAACGATGCTGTTGAAAAGGATATTGGTATAACACCAAGGCAAAAGCCTCCTGAGATTTTTAATGATTTTAAGGAAGCAAACTGGTGTCAGTGATTGCTCTGGAGCCTATTAAATCATCAGAATTTTATTATCTTTTACTATTCATCAATTTGAGTAAAAGTAGGTAGATGGGAGAAGTTAATGTGGTTTGAAGAACTGCACAGTCAGACTTCCAGTTTTCCCAGTTTATGATTATTCTAATCTCACGGAAAAAAATACAAAGGCCAGGAAAAAAAGAAAATCTGCATTTTTATGACTGCAGTCCATGTGACTGACTAATCCTGCAAAAGATTTGAGGAGGCAACCGGGAACAGGAAAATTATCAGGTATTCTTTTACTACATATTTCAGTGACTTAAGTGGAAAAAAATAACAGGGTAGTAGATGAAATAAAGATGTAATTTCAGTCAGGAACTGAATAAGATTCTGTTCATGAAACATTAGAAAGACTTTCCAAAGAAATTTTTAATTATTATATATGTTATCTACATAAAATATATTAAAAAAAGAAAATATTAATACCTGAAGGATTATACATGAACGAAAAAACATGGCAAGTCAAAAGGAACTACTGATATTGCCAGGGGAACAGGAAAGAAAATGAAAGCCCACCTTAAAAATAAAACATGGCAAGAAAATCTCCATTTGACATTACTGTATTTGGTACAACAGGATGTGTGCATTGATAAGCAAATTGTGATTAACTGGACAGTCTTTGACTTTATCAGTCTTAATTGTCTGCCTTTAATTTGAGGTTTCCAAAAATTCAAAACTCTAAAAAAATCAAATCTCCTTAAGTTCCAGTGGGCTGTCAATTAAATTTGACTGATTATGCTCACCATTTTCCTATAAAAATAATCCACAATTAATTGCTGCACTGTGCAAATTACAGCAGGACAGGAATAGTTTACAGGCTTGGGGAAATGCATGGTAATGTGCACCCATGCTCTCCAGACACCTGAATCTCAATTTTAATATTCCCAATGTCCTTCCAATGTCAGACTTAGTGATTTTTATGGGACTCATTATAGTGCATTTCTGCTGCAATTGGAAGATTCTTTAGCATGGTTCATGGCCCATACCTGCCAGATGAATCGTTATTGCATATACATGAGAAGAGAAAGAAATTCAGGCTGGCAAAGTCAGTATTCCAGATTTGCTTGGGGAATGTTTTCTGCAGGATTCTGAGAGCTCAGGGCAAGAACTTGCTCTGACAGCCTTTCTCAATTCTGTATGCAAACCTGGCCATTAAAACTTCTTTTTTTTAGAATAAAGTTGTGTAAGACCTGTTTGAATAGGATTTACAGGAAGATTTAAACGAGATGATTCTGCCATTTTTTTTCAGATAAATGAATGCTGACATTGAACAGAAATAAATAATAAATAATAAATAATAACATAATAACATAATATAATAATATAATAATATAATGATAGTGATAATAATAATAGCAATAATAATAATAATAATAATAATAATAATAATAATAATAATAATAATAATAATAATATTGCTGGTGAGCATTCAGCACTCCACAGCAGTGACATTTAATAGTCATAAGTACTAGAGAAATTTCCGCTGGAGATTCTAAGAAATGGGTCAGAGAAGTCACCTTTTTCACTAAAAAGTTAGGACAGTGAAGATGTTTAAAAATTCAAGGCCAGATTTTTGGTGATAATTCTTTTAGATGATTCTTCATTGCTGTGAGTCAAAATTAATACAATATAAAACAATCATCAAACATACTTTGACTTATTATTGTTTGATAATACAGCCATTGTCAGGGATGTGTTCTACATGACCATATAGATGTTACTAATAAACAAATTAGATTAAATGTTTAAAGATAATTTAAAAATTGCTAAGCTATGTCACTTGTTATGTAGCAATAACCATAACTATAAAAGAATAATCTTTCTTACTTACCTGTAACTGTATTTACAGTATCTCAAATCCATCTTTACAGTCAATGAATCCTTATTATGGTCTTTTGCTTTCCTTTTCTTTTCAGTTTTTGCAAACTTGCAGCATTTTTCCAAGTCAGTATTTCACAAAGAAATATCACTTAATACGTGGAAGAATTTAGCTGTATTTTATGAGGTGCATGATAAATCTAGACACCATTTACTTCAGGCAAACTTGGAACTAGGCTGCCCTCTGAAAGACAGAACATCTATTCCTTTATGTAAAAAAAGAGTTACACATAGCTATGGTCTTCATATCAAAAGAGGAGCTGATTTAATAAAGAATGTAAGAATGTTCTCTTCACGGCAGAGGATAATCTTTTTTCAGGGTAATCAAACACAGTGGTGTGGCATGAAGGAAGCTATGTTTTTCACTTCTCTGATAAAAAAAAAAAATACAAAAAAAGGGAAAGAGAAATAAGCTCCTCATTTTAAATTTACATAATTGTGCAGATTTTCTTATTAAAGTCAATGTATCTCATAATATATCTGGAGTGTGAGGGGCTTAAATGCCATGAAGAATATTGACACCTGTCAGGCACTGGTTATATCAAAGCCATAGTCTGCATCTCACCTGCTAGCTAAGATACTGAGAGACATTTTTTGGCAACATTGACCCAAGAATAGGCATTTAGATGAGAGCAAGAGTTACTGTACTATTACTGAGGTGTAAGTGCTTGTTTTGTGTTTGTATGACCAGGTTTTGATAGTAGGGGGAGCTCCAGGGGAGGCTTCAGTGAGAAGCTGCCAGAAGTTTCCCCCATGTCCAGCAGAGCCAAGGCCAGCTGCATCCAGGGTGGACCCTGTTGGCCAAGGCTGAGCCCATCAGGGATGAGGCTAACACCCCTGGGGTAGCAGAGTTAAGAAGGAAGTCATTGCACATATTTAATTACAGACAGAGAAGAGTGACGTGAGAATATGTTCGAGGAACAGCCCTGCAGACACCCAGGGCAGTGCAGCAGGAGGGGCAGGAGCTGCTCCAGGCTCTGGAGCTGAGATTCCCCTGCAGCCCCTGCTGCAGCCCACGGTGAGGCAGCTGTGCCCCTGCAGCCCAGGGAGGGCATGGGGGAGCAGAGATCCACCTGCAGCCCCTGGATGAGATCCATGCCAGAGCAAGAGGATGCCCAAAGCAGGGCTCTGAGCCTGGGGAGCAGGGTCCTGAGAGGAACCTGCAGACCCACAGAAAGAGTAGCCCCAGGCTGGAGCAGGTTTGCTGGCAGGACTTGTGACTCCATGGGGGACACTGGAGCCAGCTGTTCCTGAAGGACTGACCCTGTGGAGAAATGACCCATGTTGGAGCAGTTCATGGGGAGCTGCACATTGTGGGGAGAACTCTGGCTGAAGTCTGTGGAGGATTGTCTGCTGTGGGAGGGAACCTACCCTGGGGCAGGGCAAGGACTCCTCTCCCTGAGCAGCAGCAGGAGCTACATGTGATGAGCTGACCAAAACCCCCCTTATCATCTCCCTGCATTGCTGGAGGAGGAGGTAGAGCCTGGGAAGGAGGGAGAGGTGGGGTGAAGTTGTTTTTTAAGATTTATTTCACTGCTCATTATCCTGCTCTGGTTTTGTTATTAATAAATTGAGTTTGTATCCCCAGGTTAGTCAGTTTTGCCCATCGCAGTAATCTATTTGTGATCTCTCCCTGTCCTATCTCGATTCATTAATCTTTTTTTATACAGTCTCTCCCATGTCCAGTTGAAAAGGGGAGTGAGAGTGTGGCTTTAGTGGGTGCCTGAAACACACCCAGGGTCAACCCGCTTAAATGCCCTTCTAAAACTTTAAGCAATATAATTAGAAGCTGTTGTTCAAGGAAAGAGAAAGTCTCAATACGTTTTTGAGTAACTTTCAGAGAAAAAGAAGGCATGTTGCAATGCAGAAATAGAAGACATTTCCAGGTGTGGTGGTAGAGAGGGGCAGTTAATTCTAATACTACTAGAAGGTGCAACTTTTAAAGTCATTTAAGTGCGAATGAAAAGATGCACTTGAGGAGCTGAATGTTCTTTCCACAGGAAAAAAACAGTTTGGTTTCATATGTAATAGGCCCGAAATTCTGTTTAAATCCTCATGAAGGTAAAGGATGTCACAAAAAAATAGTCAAAGCAAGAATTGGAGTTTGATTTTCAAAATTAAATTTTTTATAGTCCTTGTTCCAAAGATCGGAGGATAAATATAGAAAATAGAAACACAAGAGAGACTCAATGTTTGTAAAATAAGGATATTACAGGGGCTGTCCTAAGATGGTGCTCAGCTAAAAAAGGATTCCTGAAATCCTCTTAAGGTCCTGGAAGACCTGTGTCTTTCACCCAGTGTGTATCAGGGGCTTGGCTGGTTGCCGCTATTCAAGAATTCTTTATGGTTTATAGTTAATAGGAGGAACATAATTCATCATCTGATCTCTTTGTTGGCCTCTGTCTAAGATGGTATTTGTGTACTCCTTCCTATTAAAGGTCCATTATTTTCTCAGCCTTTTCCTTTTGTTATGTTGTCAAGCTCCATCTACAGCAAGCAGCCCCAGCAAAACCAAGGAGAATAAATTCTGTTGTCTATCCTTCTTCTCGTGCTTATGCATTGCAGGTGCATCAGTATCCAGAGATAGCAAAAAGTAACAAAAACTGTCTTATAACCATGTATAAAATTATGTTTCTCTGCAAACTTGAGTCTAACACAGGTGTTCTGATCCTCAGGGCTTTTTGTGTCAGAACTCTGAACCTGATCTTGTGGAAGGAAAAGGTATCTTGGACTTGAGAGCTGACCAGATGTGCCTACCATTCAATTTTTTTTATTGTTTGTTTGTTTCATAAGAAAATAATAAGATTTTAATTTTAAAAAAAATTGTTCTCACTACTTTTTTCTTACAGGGAGCAAATTAATGCTAAATAATGTCATTCTAACCTCCTGGAGCCCTGGAACAGCACAGCCACTGAGAAAATTCAGCTTCCCATTGGTGGAATGCAGGTTTGGAAATAATGTTGCAGGGTAGCTTTTTAAGTCTTGTTTTAAAATGTGCTCTTTAAATTTTAATGAGAATTTATATGTTACAGTGTATAAGTTTATACATAAGTAGACATTTGATTCCAAATTTAATAGTCATTAGAAGTAAATTTTCTTAGCAGAGAGTTATGAACATAATGGAGTGAAATTTGGAAGGTGGGTGTATTTATTAGCATTCTAATTGCACTTGGCATCAAGATTAGTACATTATATTTATTTATTTCAGGCACAGAAAGATGGTTCTTAATCTCAAAACTCTGAGTTTTAAAGGACTTTGAAAATTAATTTCTTTTTAGAGCAATGAAATCTACACCTAATATGAAAACCAATACAAAATCATGGAAATACATGTTTAATCTAATACTCAATATTTTCTTGTAGGATTCTTACACAATTTGATTCCAATAAGGCATATCAAGCATTTCAACTCAAAAAACCTGGATTCTGACTTGGCACATTTTGGTTTGGTTTGGTTCTTTTGTTTGTTTGGTTTTTTTTCTTTTTAATCCTAAAGCTGAGTTTATTATGGTCAAACAATTAGTGATACAATGAAGCCTACAGTGACGGATTTTTTCAGTCATGTTTAATTAACAACATTATGAATTTACTGCACTGCTGTGCTTTTCATGCTATACAGAGGTTGGATTAGCACTTTTCTTAACACGTAAGCTTATTGATCTTACAATATTTTGTAAGAATAGCATCTTTAAACTGATTAACAGACTAACTAGTGACAGACTGCAGTGTCTGATGTCTTTGGTGGAAGCAGATCTTGGATCGATTGCAGTGGGAGTGACAAGTGGGATGTTTGTAATATTTTACAACACAGTTCTGTAGGAACTTTCCACACAAATGCACTTGCATCCTTGTCTAGCTCGTAATCCACTTGGTAGGGTTTTAATGGGAGAGTTTACTTCAGATTTATAAAACAAAGTGATACCTTTCATGGAGGTTTCCCAGTGTTTCCAGTGCTGGTTTTACATATGAAACTGGTTACTTTAAACAGATTGAAAGCTGTCAAAATGAGTGGTTTGATTGGAAATCAAGCACAGATATGCACAGAATGGCAGCAGAAACTTTAATCAAGAGGAGATTGCACTACTGTTCTGACAACAGCAATATATACATTAATTTTTGTGTTGTTTCTTGTAAACTATTATTCAGCCCAATATGTAGCCAAGTCCAAGCCTTTCCTACTCCAAAATCTGCTAAATGTTCCTCTGATCAGCATAGGAAACAACA
Source organism: Grantiella picta (assembly GCA_013397955.1). NCBI lineage: Eukaryota > Metazoa > Chordata > Aves > Passeriformes > Meliphagidae > Grantiella > Grantiella picta. The sequence continues at coordinate 263,230 of VZRM01001094.1, forward strand.
TGTCCAGTGAGGAGATTAAACTAGCCAACCCCCTGAATTTTGCTGGAAAAACATTTCACTAATGATTTTGAAGGACCTGACTTTGTTTTTCTTAGCATTGATATAGTTGTTGAGCTAAATTATGAATTTAGTTCAGACTATTTTTAATTACAACAGACTTAAGAATTAAAAAGTACTCCCTTCAACCACCAATAAATACCAATAAAAATTTTGATTTCTAGAAATAACAATTTCATACTGGAAAATAATTCATGACACTAAAGAAATCTAAGTCAGAGAAATTCAAATTTATTCTGTTTGATGCTTCCCTGGTGAAGCTAAAGCTAATCTTAGGTTTATTCAGTATAGACAGGGAAGTGGAAAGCGTATGAATGACCACAGATCAAATTCAAGAGCCTATCTACTCCCTTTCTGTTTCCCCTTTTTCTTTTTTTTTTTTTTTAACTGATACACTTTTTGACATAGCTCAAAATGAAAATCCACACCCTTAAAGTGAAGTTGCAGAAATTCTTTTCAAGTACAAGGACTTGCAGGCATTATCATCATCTAAAACTCTTTCAAGGTAACAACCAAAATATGAAAAAATTTTTGTTGTTATGTTTTTTAGCACCTAAAATTGAAATTGAAACAGTCATCTTTTTTTTCTAGAAACAAATATTGCAGGGATGACTTGAAAAGGATCAGAGTGGCAAAACATTAAAAGTCAGAAATTCTGACAATCCCAGGAGATTGTGATCTGTCCCTGAGGGCATTCAAATAGAGATCAGAAAATAAAAGAAAAAAAAGTGTCTCTTATTGTCAATTCCCTGTGTTTATTGTGACTATATTAGGATTGACATGCAGTAGGTGTAAATCCATATTGTATGAAGTATTGAAACAATAATGTGGACATATTTGGAAACAACACATCAAGACAAGCAGTGGAAAGATTTTTGGGAATACAAGAAGTAGAAAAGTTTAATAAATGACCTGTTGAGGAGATTTGATAGCATAACCATTCTGGTGAAAAACAGGAGGCCTGAAAGAAAATGGAGAGACAAGAAAGAACAAAATTCTCCATACTTTCAATGTTCCTTTGATTCACTTGCCAAATATTTAAATACATGCTTGCTATATTCACTGTGCCTTTTTACAGTAGCTGCAGTAGATAGGATGAAAAGTGATAATCTTATTGTGTAATAAGGACATTTGGTGTTCAGAGACATTTCTAATGGGATAGTGAGGCAATTTATTTCAGAAACTAAGTAATTTCTCACTCTGGAAGACTTTAATGTAAGGCTAAGTAAATATTGTTCAATTTACTTGCATGGATTTGTGGTGTGGGGCAGAGATGAAAAAGATAACCTCTTCAGAGCTCTTGTAATGCTATTTATATGGTATTTCTTATTATATTCATGCTTATAATTTTCCTTCCTAGCAAAAGAACTGGAAGGTAATCAATTTAAAATAGACATACATCCATTCTCACAAAAAACATGTTCATGTGGAGTAAGGCTTAAAGGTCTCTAAGATTTTCACATTCTGAATATCAGTTTTGCACTTGAAAGTGTAGAAGCCTTATCTGTGGATGTAATTAAAATTCAAAAGAAATCCATAAATAGCCCAAAATCATTAGTATTTCTAGACAGCTAGGATCATAAATCATTTGTGAAACTTTATTGGAAACCCAGAGAAAAAAGCTTTTCCCATTGAAATAGTCTAAGACATGACCTGAAGTGTTTCTGTTCTGTATGGAGTTAATCACTTGTAGGAATTTTAAAGTTAATGTGATATGAGTGTTCTCAATAACGTGACAAACTGCCCCTGTTTCTCAAACCTTTGTTCAACAGGATCAGCTGTGTTGTTTGACCTGGGATGACCAAATAGAAGCTGCTGCCCATGACAAACCTTTCTTTGACAAGACCAAAACCACAATGACCAAGCACAAAGAGAGCTGCTTTGCTCTCTGGACTCTGAAGCTATTTCACATTTTCTGTTAACATTCAGTTTTGCGTCTTTCCTCCTTTCATCTGCTTTTTCTTCATGACATGCTGATAACGGTTACATTAAAATGCATTTCAGCAGAAGCAGGGGACACTCTGTTGCCACACACAAGCAAGAACTTCTGAACAAAAGGCATATATTTAACAGCTGAGGAGGCATATATTTAAGACCTTGAGCCAGCCTCAAGGTGTGAGGTTGTCAAGTGTCCAATCAACTGCACTATGTGGGACACAATGAGTCATCCTACAGATGAGTAAATTACAGAATAGAAAAGGGATGGAGATTATTGAAGGAAGTCAAGGTGCCTGTGGCAGGTGGGTGATTGAACCACTGGGTATTTCTAGTAGGAATCTGAATTCTAAAAACACAGAGATGTTTCTGCAATGTGTTTGAGCTCCCTTCGCAACACGATTCAGAGGTGTTCAGCATATTTGAGACTGAATACAACAAACACATTAATGTAAAATTTAAGTTTAGGAATTATTTTTAAGGTCCCCTAGAAATTACTTTATTATGCTAGCTTTTGTCAGAATTGATCACGTTAAGCTAGAGTGCCAAATGTATCTCAGGAGCAGGTGGAATCAGTTCTCCAGTGCTGGGCAATGATTTCTGCATTAACACTCTCTCGTCAAAAAAGCACTTCAGCAATTCAGCAAGTTGGCCTTGTATGCCTTTTTCTGAAGGGCTTTTTTTTACATTTCCTCCCTCTGCTGTGTCTAATATGTAAACATTAGGGACAAAAGATTGGTCAGTGTTTCCATAATGGCATGGACCTCAGTGGGCTCATGCATATTCACTTATTATTAGGTGGTTCATGTGCCTTTAACCCATCACTTAATGGAGAACAAATCAGTCAAGATTTGCATTTTGCTTGCTATTCAAGTTTTTAAAATCATGAGCTCCCTGCCTAATGACAAGAATATTTATCCAGGTTAATTGATAAAATCTCCTCAACATAAAGTGCTCTAGGAAACAATTTCAGAACACTTACATGTTGTATTAACATCTCATTATTTTATTCAACAGCCCCAGAGCAAGTGGGGATGTAGGATGAATGATATGTGTTTTCTAATGGCATTTTCTCTAGAAAGAAACTCATGTCTGTATGTTCTTTTTCTTAAGACCTAAGCATCCTTAAAGAGCTTTTCAGCCTTAATCAACAAAAATATGAATTCAAACAAAGCAGTTGCTAGATTTTGAATACTGAATGGTTTAACTGATTGCTGTACTTTACAGTGAGTTTTAATAGAAAATTTTAAAAAAGGAGAAAAATCAGAAGAATTGCCATGAATTCATAAGTAATATGCAAACATCAATAGAACCAAATTTCTTAAATAAATGATTCATTACAAGCTAGTGTTCCAAGCTTTTTTCCCACCTTTGCAGTAACCTTTTTTTTTTTTTTTTGCCTAAGGACAGCTTTCTATGAATTTTTATCATGATAAATGTGTCTTTAAAGTATTGAAGCAAAGATAAAACAGGAGGATGGAATTTGTTGTGAAATGTCACACACTGTAAAAAGTCCAGTATCTCAGTTTAAATAGCTGTATTTAGTACAGTTTACTTTTGTTATTGGTAAAACATTTATGCTGGTTATTTTTTCCCTGTATTAATAAGTGTTTCAAACTGGGTAATTTCAAATAATCTCAGCATTATTTTTTATTGGCAGCAGACTGAAAGTAAACCTTTACTACTTTACTGCTCTGGTGGGAGAAGGAAGACTAATTAATGCTACTGTAAATGGGAATAAAGCTAAATATTTCTCCTCCATTACTGAATTGAATGAAATTAGGGCAGATTAGGGTGTTTGTCAATAGGAAGTTATGATGAAAATGAATTAGAACAAGTCTTGGTTTATAAATAGGAATGCAGTATCAACTTTTCATGCTATGGACAAATCTCTGTGAAATTTGGGAGGATATGTTTGTTCAATATGTTTGTTTATATAACATGATAATACTTAATAAACTGCTGAAGTAAAATAAGCATGAATGTGTCTTTCAAGCAAGTATTTTAAATTTCTAGTCCTCAATCAACAGATACCTAATTCTGCTCTTTCAGACAGAAATGTGCTGGTTTTTGTATTGTTTTTATTACAAGATAAGGAAGTGGCTTTCTATTTGGTTGTTATACTCATCTTCTTGCTCTAACATAATTCCCGTTTGTAGCCTCTTCCATTTCATAAATTCCTTCCCCACATTCCAGCTCTAAACAAAAGAAAAAATGTCACTTTTCTCTGACAAGCACTAACAATTGGAAAAAAAAATCTGACTCATCTATCATGTACACAGTATGTTCACTAATATTTTTACATATAAATATATTTTGTTTAGGTTGTCTTTTGCGTCATGCCCTCAGCCACTCACTTTCTTGACATTTTAATGTCAGCTAAATGTTACTGCCAGGTATGGGAACAAAAGCTCCTCAGAAGAAGGTTGCTGTGTTGATGGGAGATTACCAGAAAAACCCAGCTGTTCTAAGCAGTGGTTTTGAAATCATTATTAGTTTTATCTACTGTATCAATAATGAACACATGAGAATGATTTTAATAAAATTGAAATTCTAATTGCAATGGGGATTAACTGACCTACCTGTCTCTTACTGATGAAATTTAATATTTAGATATTATATTTTTATTTGAAGCATTTCCTGTTTACATCCTACTTTATCCTCTGATGAACAAACCCTTCTGAGTTCTTTATGTATTTATGTCCATCCAGACATAAATACTGTGACCCATCCCTGGCACTACAGAGCTGCTCTCAGCAGGGCTGACTCAGAAGTCCCTCAGGACAGTGGCAGATCCTGACTCTGGAGGACATCTCAGAACACAGTGGTTCTCTCTCTCTGCCCTCTTTTGCTGTGTGGCTGAAAACAGACCATCATACTTGGATTTCTTGGTGTTTCTCCAGGATCTGTTCATGTGAGTACTCCTTAAGCAAGAGATGGTGATTTTAACAGTCCACGATGGATTTAGTATTACTCTGTATTTAAATTTTTTGGTTACAAGATCAATGATACTGCCCACAATTTCAAGTGTAAAAATTTTTTTCAAGTTAGTAACAACTTTTTAAAGTTTTTTTCTTTTTCTGAACTGGGCTACTTTCTGTTCCATCCACTGGTTTCTAAGTTTTCATTAGGAAGGAAAATGAGTATTCCTGCCCTGTTCACTTTCTTCATTCTAATTAATATTATCATCATTCTATGTATCTGTTCTTTTTAATAATGTATTTTCTTAGTCCATCATGCTACCTTTCTGAACTATATGTCCTTTCTGTACCTTTTCCTCTCCTTAATTTTCTTAAAATCATGTCCTTCATCAGTCTGATTTTTTTTTCCTTTTTTTCCAACTTTTAATTCCAAGGTATTCCAAAGCAAGAAATTATTGGAAGAGTGGATAGATTAAGGTGTCTGGCTTCGAAAATACTTTATTAGCCACTTCTCCTGCTTCCATTTCCATGTCTCCTGAATAATTACCTCTGTCGTGAAAATCCAGCATGATCCAAAGGAGAACAAATTTTGCTTTCCACCCGTTTTGCAGTGAATTCTTTTTGGTCCCCAAAAATATTGAATAACAGTTAAAGCTGGGAGAGTATCTCATTGCTTATCATGTTCTTTAAATAGATCTTCTAAAAACAAAATCAGAAATCAATAAAGAGCTGCTGTGTTTTGTGGTAAGTTTTCACTGAATAATTCCAGTGTGAGATTTTTCACACTGAATGTCATTCATTAGCTTGCTAAGATAAATTCTTTGATATTAGTATTAAATACTTTAAAATGCTGGGTTTGTTCTTTACATTTTTTCTGGATAAACAAATATTTTCTCCTCCTTTCAGTCCCTGTTACCTTTGGAAATTTTCAGTGGAAAAAGAAGGGAAACAACAAGAAAAGTTGGTTTTTTTTACCAACGTACCTGGTTTATTTCTGCATGTAGTTGATGCAAATTGAACTAAATTGTGTATTGATTTGTGAACAAGTCTAGCCTTAGAAAACTTCTGTGTTTGCAGTAAGCTTCATGAAGAATAAAGACTCTTAAAAGTTGTTTCTTGTTTTACCTCTAATAGTGTTAAGTGTAAAACTAGCAGACTTGATCATAGCATGCATGTTTAACTCCAAGGTGAAAAGAAGGTTGTCTGGTTTGTTTTATCATTAAGATTCAAGCAAGTAATATGTAGAATAACAAGCATCATAATTAGGAAATCTGATCCATTTTATTTTGCTGGAGTGTCTGATCTATTTATTCAATGACACTGCAACCCCAGAGGTACCAGAGCTCTTGAGCCTCACAAAACTGCTGCTGTCCAGGAAGAGAAACAGAGAACGATACAGAGCTGGGAGGGGGCAGAGAGAGATTTTTATTGGAAGCTGTTAAAGTGGTTGCTATGAGACCTTCTCCAGCTAACACAGGCACAGCAGTGAGTGTGAGGCTGATAAATCATAGCTCTTGCATTATACCTTTCCTTTCTGCCTTTTTTCCCCCCCTAACACAGCTTTTATAGTTGTTTAAGATCAGAGAAAACACCTGCCAGTTGCTTTTTCTTCTGTTTCACTCCCTTCTGCTGCCTCGTGCAAGATGGAGCTAGAAAATTCAATGATCAGCTCCTCGAGCAGTTCTTCAGCAGGCTCCAGAGAGTACAAGGTGGTGATGCTGGGAGCAGGGGGAGTTGGCAAAAGCGGTAAGTTTCAGCAACAATATTTTGGGGGGAGAAGGGGTGAATTGGGAGCGTAAAGTTAACAGGACAAGGACATTGTTTAATGGTTTCGTTCCTCTTTCTCTTGCACATGGCTTGGATAAAAGACTATAGTTCATGACTGGGGAAATGAGTCAGCTTAATTTGTTACAGACTGAAATGCTGTGAGCTTTTTTAATTGGTTATTTGTGTAGGACTGACCTTGGGTCTGCTGTGTGAAAGGAGAGAGCAGCCAGGCTGCTGCTGTGAGTTTAACAGCAGCGCCTGTGTCACTCTCCCACTTGCTGAGGGGTGGTGGTTTACTGGACACTGTGCATGGAACTTGTTGGCCTGATGGTCCTTGTGCTCAGGCAGAAATCAAACTCACTGCAAAGTCAGCTGTACAGTGCAGAGTGTGGGGAATGCCTACAGTGATTCTGTTTCCTTCCCTGCACCTTTTTTTTCAAATCTTTTTGTGTTTTTTTGTTGTTGTTGTTGTTGTTGTTGTTGTTTTGTTTTGTTTTTTAAACTGAGTGTCATTGTGGCTCAGCTGGTTTTATTCTCCTCTCCAGTCCGGACAGGTAGAGCATGCCTGCCTGAGTCTCCCTTCAGGCTGTGAGGCAGATTTGCAGCATATTTTAATATCACTGTCCATAGCTGGCAAGATATGCTAGTGTCTGACAATGATATCTCTTCAGAGGAGTCATTATTTTCTCCAGACAGTGTTTTCTTTCTCCCAGATATTATCAGCTTTGATTTATTCTCACTGAAACCAGCATTCTCTGTTCTTACAAAGACTTTGCTGAACATGCAGAGCTTGTCTCAGAAGTCAGTATATTAAGCTGGACACAAAACAACAATTTGATTACATTGTCTGGTAATTCAAAAGGAAAACAAAAAGATAAATAAAATTACAAAAAAGTAGAATAATAGAATATATACGGGCCAGGTTCCAACGAGTTTTCAGGATAAATAGCTGTGACACTAGACTGTAACAACTGTGTAAATCAAACAAGTTTTATTTATATTCAAAAAGTAAGATGAGGTATATATGCAAAAAATTAAATATTGGGAGTGAACATAATTCTCCTTCTGTACCCATAATCTTTGTGTTCTTGTTATATTTGGCTCCAACTTCAGTAGCACATCTTTCAGTGAATGCTATTTCCCATCAGTATGGCTTAACCAAGCAAACAATTCTTGCACAGATGTTACTGTATAATCGCTATATAAAATGGAAAAGAAGAAAATATTGGTAATCTTGGAGTAAATTTCTGCATTTTCAAATTGTCTTTTCCACTGAAAAGCAGGTATCCAGGATGTGCCAACTGGAACTTTCAGTAAAATACCATTTCTTTCCTTTCTTTTTCCCCTTTTTTGTGCCTTTTCTTTCTTCTTTTTGGTTTTTTTTTTTCTCTGAATGTGTCCAAAAGATGGCAGCAACTTTTTTTCCCCCAAACATACGTTTGTAAGATAATGTAATTTTGAAAATTTGTTCGCCACAAAGTATTACAAACTATACTACATTCATAGCATGACTGAATCGTAACAGCCAAACTTTATATGTCCTTGAGGACATTTCCGAGTTTCCATTTACTATTAGATAGAAACTGAAATCACAAAATTAATGAATTCAAATGTCTGTGTTCAGAAAACGCTAGCTGTTAATGAGAATAAAGCTTTTAAATCTGAATTGCACAAGGTGTGATACATCTCCAAAGCTGAGAACCATGCAATTAACAACTAAAATTGTGTGATCTAAAGAAATAAAGATGGAATTAAGTGTATATTTATGAAATTCTTTGGGGTTAATGAAAACTTTCTGCTGTTATTACAAAAGTGAAAATTTTGGGTGACAAAAAGTACCCTAGCACCTGGGCATCATTAGAGTTTATAAGAAAGGAGGTGGGCAGTTCAGTGCTTACTGGCTATGAGCTTCTGATGTGTAATGGACCCAAAATATTTCAGTAGAATCCTGAGAGATGGAACAACTGATAGGATTCAGATAGAGATAAGTAAAAATAGATGTCATTCCATAAATCATTAATTCATTCTGACTCTTACATAAACAGTGTATTAATTTACAGTGTATTAATTTACAGTGTATTAAAACCAGAAAAAGGCCTTAATGGCTACTTTCGTTCTACAAGATGAGCTCTGCTTTCCCCTAGTGACCTAGATTCACTGTGTCCAGGAAATGACGAATTTAACCATAAAAATGGATCAGAGTATAATAAAGATGAAAGACAAGAAAAATCCCAAAACAGACAAGTTCAATCTCCAATTTTGATTTTGACAAATCGGTGTCATGTGGTTTGATATATTGATAACATCCTATTTTTTTTTTCCCCCCACCTTCTCCCTACTTCTTTGCTTTTAAGTCATGATAAAAACAGTAACAGCTGGGGTTAAATTACTGAGTGGGAAACCTCTTTCGGATAAAAGCCTTTCCATTCCTCAATTCATTCATATATTAAATAATTCAGGTTTGGAATGAATTTTCCATAAGAACCAAGCCACAGAAATGTTAGATTCTTTTTACCCTGGATGTAGCTTACTTCTAGAGATCCCTTGGGCTATTTGATCTTCTGTTTCCACCTCTCCCCTGCTCTCTTACTGTGCCACTTGTGCACGGGGTGGATTGAGGAGGAGGATACCAGCAATGGATATTCTTTTTGCCCTAATGTTTACCAAAAATATTCTTTGGATTAGTCAAGCTTGTGTCTTCAGCTCTGCTCCAAGATGGCAGACAGTCCAGGAGAACAGCCAACATCCTTCTATTTGGGCTATTCAGCATGGTGTAAATTTCACAGGAATTGGTAAAAGATGAACCCAGGGCATCCAAGTCCAACACCTATCACATGCAGAGTGATGATGTGTAAACTGTTAACGGTGTGAGAATTCTTGCTTAAGGGTTCTTAAATTTCAAAAGCAATTCTGGGGGAAAAAAAAAAAAAAAAAAAAAGGAG
>VZRM01001094.1:283691-443544 GCA_013397955.1 Grantiella picta
GAAGGAAGGAAGGAAGGAAGGAAGGAAGGAAGGAAGGAAGGAAGGAAGGAAGGAAGGAAGGAAGGAAGGAAGGAAGGCTTGAGATAACAGTTTAACAGCTGAAGCAAAGGCAGTGAGTACCAGCAAAGTAAAATGAAGTATTTATTTATTTATTAATTCATGCTGGCAGGCAGATTTTTAGCCAATTCCTGAAAAGCAGGGCCTCCTAATTCACTCGTAATGGCTGCCCAGTAATACAAATGCCAGATGCATGAATGATCCTGCTTTGTCCTCCTTTCCTTGAGATTTATTCCTGAGTATGATATCATATGATATGAATATCTCTCTAGTCAGTTCAGATCAGCTGTCTCAGCTGTGTCTCCCCACAGGTTCTTGACTACTCATGCTGGAGGCAGAGTGGGAAAAAGAAAAAGCCTTGAGGTGTAGCAGAATAGCTCGGCAATGACCAAAATATTACTGCATCATCAACACTCTTTATGTCACAGAACCAAATCCTGCCACCATATGAGCTGCTGTGAAGAAAATTAGCTCAATCACAGCCACTTCTGGTGCAGCAATTTATGGCATGAAGTAGTGAAGGAGATGTGGGTCTTTTTTGTAGTTTATATCTATGGTATAATCATATTAACTATGTGTTGGTACTGATATGCTCTTCTGTTTTGTTGAATTGTTATTGGAGGCCACAAATCCTTCTCTTCCCTACTTATTTATAACTCAACTGTTGAAAGAATTACCCACTTTTTAAATTTGTTTCTTCTTCTTTTTTTTTTTTTTGGAGAAACATGATCGTTTGAAACTAACTACTGTTGGTAAGATGTATATGTACATCTTACACATGTACAATTTTCCTGAAGGCTATCTGAAATATTTACTGTCCAGCTGTGTTTCTGGGGAGCACCACCCCTCAATCCAGCTGAGTCTTACAGTCAGGTGTTAAGGTACTGAGTAGCGCTTGAAATGTTTTTTCGCACAGGAGGAAGTCTATGGCAATCTACTTTTGCTGCAGCTGAAATGAGGATAACACATTTATAGGACGATTAAATCATCATTGGTAAATAGTGGAACAGTATCACCAACATTTTTTGCCATTTCTAAAGTATCTGTAGCTCCAGGGAGACTTAAATCACTTTGATTCCTTTCCTAGAAGGAATTTCTCCAAACCCATTGTAGCCAATCTTGCAGTCATCCCCCACACCACGCCTTTATTTTCAGTTTCATGTTTCTCTGTACAGCACAGTATTTCTAGGTCACTCTGGGAAGCCAGGCTGCTTTTGAAGCCCAGGACTGCTCAATTCATCTGTTCTGTTGCAGCTGAGGAGGTCTAAGCCAGCATCAACCCTATGCAGGAACCAGACACAAAGCAGCTGGGCAGTGGAATGGGTCAGCAGCATCTCCCTGTCAGGGCTGATACCCTGTGGGGTGGATACCACAAGAGCAGTGCTGTTGCTCTCACCAGCTTTGGATGCAGTACTCATTGTCCAGGTGTTTTTTTTTTAAGGCATGGTAATTTCTTGGCCTTATCAGGATTTTTGGCAAATTCTTGGATGTGCTCAGTCACAGGGAATGGTGATTCAGGACTCCAGTAGACAGTATCCAGGAATGCAGTGAACAAGACTGACAGTTATTAAAGGCAGATGAGGCTTTTTTCCCTCTTTTTTTGAGTTAAAATAGTTTGATAGACATAAATGCCTCTATCTATCTATCTATCTATCTATCTATCTATCTATTCTATAAATTAAAAAAAAATTATTTTCTTCCATATTTCATCTGTTCTAATGTGCTTAACACTGCAGCTGGAGAGTGTGTATTTCTGTGTTGTTTCCCTGTCACCATCTTGGCTCATACTTATTTTTGAAAACTATATATTTGTTAGTTTTTGGGCATTAAAAGACACAGAAAGCTCAAGTGAAGTCCTGTCTAATAGCCCCTAGACAGCCATAAATCTTTGCCTGGTTTTTAATTTTTAGCTTTTCAAGTCATAAATGTGCCCGATTAATAATCTCATAATTTACTTATAAATAAAAAGAAATTTAAGCTACATCATGTATAGCATTCAAATCACTGGCATTGCGGTAGCTGATGCATATGCTGGTTGAATTGAGAAAGATATTTCAAACATAATTCATAAGTAAGTGCAAATATCCTTCTGGTCTTACCAATCCCCTGACACTGTAACATGAAGCCACATTAGATTGATTATCTGATGGCAAAACTTGCACTGGAAGACAGAATCTTAACTTTTTCTGTGATTTATATATTTTGTCCTATTTTGTGGTCTAGTGTACACCTCATCCCTCTGCTTCTGTTTCCCATCAGTAAAATGGGACAAGAGATATTTGCCTTCCTTTGTATGGACTTTCTTTTCTGAACTTCAAATGCAAAATATGTTTTTTAAGCTGTTAACTGGTACATCTTAGCAGGTGCTTCAGTCACAAGCTGTCATCATGTGCAGCATAGTTCTGTATGTGGTACCAGGAGACAGTTCTTCCAACTCTATCCAGCAATGTCATCTCAATAATCAGACTAAGATGCATGTGATAAATAGCAGAATTCTGTAAAGATGATACAGCTAGGTTTAGTGGCTCAAGGTAAGAGAAGCTACAATACATTCTGGTAAATTAAACAATCAGGGAAATCTGCATGTATCTCTTCCAACAGAACTTTGAATACAGTGCACAGGTTCAGATTAGATATTAGGAAGAAATTCTTCCCTGTGAGGGTGGTGAGACCCTGGCACAGGGTGCCCACAGAAGCTGTTCCTGGATCCCTGGCGGTGTCCAAGGCCAGGCTGGATGCGGCTTGGTGTATCCTGGGATGGTGGAAGGTGCTCCTGCCTATGGAGCTCCCTTCCAACCCAAACTATTCTATATTTCTATAATACTTACTTGCTACAACTACTGGATTACTAAGCAGATGTGGAGGCACAACCAGGTTCTTCTTGTCCATTTTTCGGGCAGGGCCCAGAACTATTCCTCTTCCCTAAGATGTGCTCCCAAACAGAAATGCCCGGAAAAAATAACAGTTTATTTCAAACTTTTATGGACTTAAATGTGACACATCTAAGGCAGATCTGGGATTTGCCAGAAAGAAGCATTCACTAAATTCCGTGGAGAGAAATTTGGGTACTAATGCTCAACGAATGCAGACAGCATTCCTACTCAAGGTGTGTAGGCTCTCTAAAGTTCATGGATCAAGGAGGGAAGTATTAGACACTTAATGCTCTCCATTGCTTGAGAGAAACGTGGATGAGTAAGAAATTGGGATGTAAAGTTGTCAAAAGGTAGGTGGAAATAGCCATAATTGAACTGTGGGCAAGGGTGTTATTGATGCCAAGAGTTTTTGAAAATAATAAATTGTGTCATTCACCAGCAGTTCCTATTATTGCAAAATTTAATGGTGTTTCCTCTTATTTATATAAGATGTATGTGATGGAATAAGTCAGATTTGTTTAGAATTTATCTTTCCTCTATTAAAACCATCCATAACTGTAGAAATAATGGTCTTGTTTAAATTGAAAATGTATAGTGTGCTCATCAGTGTGGTGTGCATCTTCCTCAGACCTTAATCCACTCAGTATGAGACTTTTTCAGTCCCTAGCCTAAACAGCTTTTTCTTTTAGCTCCTGCAGACTGATGAATTTAACTTTGGAGTTTCCTGATACAGTAGCCTTCAACATGTCCAGAGGCAAAGATTCCAGTTACATTCCACTTTTATTAAAGCAAGTCAGATTTATTAATTTTTTATTTTCAGCGAGGCAAACAGTAAGTGCTGGCTGTCCTACTGCAATCTTCTTTTCATCCATTTCGCAACAGAAAGAATTTAGCCTCTACACATGACAAAACTGGGAATCAGTTATTTAGACAGCCTTAATTTTGTTTGCAGATATTATCTTAGATTTTTGTATATGTTTTACAAAATGTATGTTACTGCAAATCGCTTTTAGGATCTCTTCAGAAAGAAACATCATCAGAGAGTGCACTGCTGCAAGGAATATTTTTAATCTTTGAGCATCCAGGTTTTCCAGAAATGAAGGATTGAAGGCAGCTGACAAGTTGCAAGACTTTGCTTTGCTTGCATTCAGGCAGACAATTCTTACTGGATTGTTACTTGATATTCATAGCTTCACTGAAGCAAGTTAAGTCAACAGTTTCAAAATGGTATCGCCATATCTAGAGAGTTTGGTGAACAATGAGTCAGTGCTTTGTGGATCAGACATGTCTTCTGACATCGATATCACTTTGTCTGCCGTGCTTCTCACTTTCACTGGCACTTGCTCTTGATTGATCTCTTGTTCTGCGCCACTTGATTCATCACGGTCAGCGATCCATGGCCATGAAAAATTCATCCCGAGACAACAAATACTTTGTAGCTTATGATATTTCTTTCCCTTGGGTTTCAAGACAATTAATTCCTCCAGAGAGCAGAAAACTTACGGATAATAACAATTCTGGTGTTTCTGCGGTGAGAGCGAGCACAAATGTGTGTCTCCATTCTCCTGCACAAGGATAAAGATAATGTGTTACAAAGATGAATTATCTAAATGATCAAAAAGTAGCGGATGTGCAAAGGAATTTATTTCTGCCTTGATGCAAAGTGCTACTTAATGCTATGCGCTAAATTTCCAGAAACTTGTATAGATCTATATCAGCAAAAATTTTCTTTGTAAGGAGAGTTCCCTTTTTAAACTACTTACCTTACTTAGATAAAAAAATTCCAATATGTCTTGGTGTTGCTGTACCTGTATTTGTTATAATGCCTCTTATCTATGTTCAATTTGATCTACAAGCATAATAGCCCTGTGAGATGTACTTCTTTCTAAACTTGCAGTTGACATCACCTTTTTCACCACAGCTTCCAACTAAAAGGACTGGGATAGTGTTCTGACTCTAGATGCTATGGAAAATCTGAAATGAAATGTATAAAATCAGCAATTTTTAGGTCCAAGAGATGAATATAGAGCTCTCAAGTCTCGGGACAAAGTCTAACCCCTGAGATTACCTTTCCTCTCTTAGAGTTGGAGTCAAATTTGCACATTATCAGACCTAGAAAATGCGATAGTTGATAAATGCTGTCTGATGCCTTTTATGTTATTTCCTGTAAGACAAAGTAGGATCTGAAACAATCAGAGAGACAAATGAAGTGAGAACTTTGCATAAGAGACAGATGATATGTAATTTAAACTATCTAGTGGCTGACTACAGTAATTGAGTTGAACAAATTACTTTCCTCCAAAAGCAGTGGAGTCGCCTGGTGCAATATTTGTAAATTTTGTGCACATGTGCTGGGGCTGGGCTTGGGGTGCACAACTGAGCTGAGGGGCCCCAAATCATGCCGTTGGCTTGTGCCTAGTCTCTCATTACCTCACCCCTTTGCTTGTGTTTTCTCTGCCTCAATATATTTGGATTGAACAGATATATCTACTCAATTTCTTTTTTCTCTGATGTAAAAAATAAGGATTTGCTCTTTACATTCCAAATGTTGTGTCATATTACAATGCTTGTATCACTGCAATATAGGGAATCTCTTATGTCCTTTTGCCTCATAATACATCCCTAATACTTCCTGAGAACTGACATGAGTCTGATGAGAGTAATTTATTGGGAAACAACCTTTACATTTACTTTGTGTGTGCTTAGGGATGCAGCAACTCCTTTAGTGAACACCACAGGTCAAATCCTGTCACCCCTGACCAGTACTGTGGATGTAATGAGCTGTATTCCATTAAAATTTCAAAAGGCTTTGCACAGGAACACATGTGTAGAGGTAGCTGGATAACTCTTCAGGTGACAAGACTTTCAAAAGCAGAAAGATATCACATCATGACTGTCACTCCATTTTATGGAGGCTACCATACCATTAAAGTGGCTCATATAGACCAAGGTTTTTAACAGATTACCTATATTGGAAATTCTGCCTGTGTCTGAAGACACTCTTTCTCTGAGTTCTATCTCTGTCAGGTCACTATTTGGTTGTGTCAATTAAATTCAGACTCTGATGCACCCCAGAACTTGATTTGTCCTCTTGGCTGCCAGGGCTCACTGCTGGGCTCCACCAAGACCCCAAGCTCCCTTTCTCCAGGGCTGCAGCCTGGTCCAGCATCACTCCGTCACACATGCAGAATCTGGAATTTGTTCTCATTGAATTCCACAGCAGTGATGTTTGCACAATACTCCATGTAGATCCCTCAGCAAGGACTCTCGACCCTTCAGAATGTCAGCCAAGAGGGGACTTCTTACTGTGCCAGGAATTCAGTTTCTATTGCTCCTCTAGACCCCATCTTCAAAGCAAATAATAAAAATTAAATGGATTTGAGTAGCAATTTGCTGAACATCTTGCTCTGCATCAGCAATTGGACAAACCACAGGGATTTCCCTGAATTTTTTTCTATAGCTATTTCTGGCCAGCTCTATCAGACTATTTAAGGCATAGCCAGACCCCAGGAGTAAACAACAGAAAGCTGAGGCCTTCCAGAATGGAACCAGCATTGGGGAAAACATCAGCATTTCTTCTTGACCCCTGTCACCAAATCAATCTACGTAGCCAAAACATAGCTGGAATGAGACCATGTCTTCAACAGCTTCAATATATACTCTTTCAAAAGGCTCCAAATAAGAAAAATGCAAACCACCTAGCCTTTGCCAGAGCCAAAGCAGAAGAAGCCTATCACAAATCCCATTTAATAGCACATTGATACTGCTACAAAACTTATGGAGAAGACTACAGTGAATGAAGTCCCTTTATGACAGAGATTTCAACTGTCAGGCCTCTTGAAATGTATAAAAATAAACTAAAACCCAATTTCTCCTAAATATTGTACATATCAAAACTGATGTGCAGTTGATCCAAAACCAGCTCTTAGCAAAAATCAATTGAGTAATTGCAAAATGTGTGAAAACACACTGTGCACCTGCCTTCTCATTATCCACTTGAGAATAACAGGCTTTCAAAGGAAGGCAAAAAGAAACAAATTCTGAGGGTAATTTTATTCAGCCATAGTCTACGGAAACAGCAGTCTAACTCTCCATGTTAAAAAATAAATTGAAAAGGTGACTCTCTTCTGGTAATTCTATGAGGCTGGATCAGTCTGACTGAATGTTTAGTTGATTTTCCTTTCTGTTACATAAGCTTGTGGTTAACATGATCCTCCAAAGCCAGCTGAAGAGAGTAACGAAATTTATGTTGACTTCACTGTGCTGTGAACAGAGATGTAATGCTCACCTTCTCTGTATTTAACTGCATCAGAAGTGTTACTGTATATTTATACATATAACTAACCCTAATCTTCTCTCAGTTCTCAAGAACTAACCTTAATCTTCCCTTGGTTCTCAAAGAACTTTTCCCACAGAGTGATAAAAGCACTCAAAACTTTACAGGATTTTTCTTCCATTCTTTATACATTGACATTAGATAGGAAATGAGTTTCAGTTTTATGTGAAATGCAGTGTTCTTCAAAATACTAATTTCTCTTTTCTTTCTTTATGGTTGTACAAAACTATTGAAGAATTTCAGGCTGGTATACGTACTTGGAAGCAGTAAGGCTAAAATGTGTCCAGTTTGAGAACAGAGAAACACAGCAAAATGCCAATTCAGTCACTCAGAATTAATTTTGAAATGTTACATATTGGAAGCCCAATTAATACTTTCAAAAAGTTTTAGGTTCAGATAGAGACGTATTTTCCTACTTAGAAAAAGACTGATCTCTAGATTAGTATTCACACGTCAAAGAAACTTGTCACTTGTAATATTTAGAGGGTAAGGAGGACAGAGCAACTCCTGCTGTGCATCCAAGGTCTTCTTTTTGGGTTTAGGTACAAAAGTATACAGTTCACTTGAATGAAGAACTTAAGAGTGCAACTGGGCTGTTACTATATTGGGAGAAAGAGATGATCCATATCCAATATCTAAATCAATAGTTGTCCTTTTATCATAAAAAAAAAAAAAAAANAGCCATCTTTATTCTTAACACAACCAAGGCCAGCAGTTCCATGGAGAAAAAAAAATTAAATAGGCATCTAAACAATATGTCAATCGATAAATTGAATTAAATTCTAATATCTGCTTTTTTTTTTTAACCTTTCTATAGACTAACAAGTCTCATGGGTTCAAAACAGCAATTAAAGAGCTCAGCTACAAAATAGTTTAATGACTCCCACACTGAGAGGTTATTTAATATTAAATATTATTTCTTCTTCATCTTAATTTGCAGATTTGTCTAATGGAGAATAGAGCTATTTACCAAAGTGCTGGGAAAATGTCTCTAGGAGCATATAAAGAGAGCAGATCATATATGATACCATCTATTTAATTCTGATTTTGGCATTTGACTATTTATCATGCAGTAATAAAAACTTAAACCACAGTGAGTATTTAAAAGAACAAAACATGTAGATTATTTAGTGGAATAATCTAGACAGATTAAATAATAATTACTAAAGGATAAACAGACCATTTTTTCTAAAAGCTCTGGTCTTCTTTTATATGAACATATACTTCTAATCACTTGCATTAAAAAAGAGAGGCAGAGGGAGGAAGGAAAGACTGAATTGGTTCAGTAAGAAATAGCACATGGAGGGCTCAGTCTATTTCTATTCCAGGTACATTTTACACGTATTTATTTGCTATGTTTAGTGGTTGACCCCTATACTTTTCACATGTAGGGAAGCCAAGTAAAGCACGAGGAAGAAAGGGACTAATATTCTTAAGGTTTCTGCTGACAAGAAGCAATTTCTCGTAGTTCTCCTGAGTCTTAATCTACTCCTCTCTGCACAGAACCTTTCTTTGGAAGACAGTTTGAAGTGACTTGATTCTGACAAAAAAAAAAACTGGTCAAAGTTAGAATGCCAGCACCTGAAACATTTGCTCTGAGTAATTGGGGAGTATCAAGACTGTCCCAGGTGAAAAGGCTCAGGTTGAATAAATTTTATACATTTCATTCCCTGAATGTTCCTTGAGTGGTTCTTCAGTGTACACAAAGTGTAAATCATGCCTCTGACCCATTTTGAAGTAATGGAGATGCACAAAAATGAGGAATCTCAAGAGACGTTTTTCTTGGGCAGAAATGGTATCTACTGTTGAATATTCCACTTGAGAAGTCCAAATCAAGGAACTTGAAATCTGATGAAAAATTCCTTTATTTTTGAAGCAGTCTGTGACTGTTTAAAAGGGCTCTGCATCACTACTACATTCTTCTTATGCATTTTCAGAGCTGACAAAGTATAACTTCTAAAAAATTTCCTGAGCAGCCCCTTTGCTGAGGTAGCCTGAGTTTATGAATCACCAAAGGACTTAGATGAGAGTAAATTTCAGATCCAGTTACTTCGGAGATGGTCCAGAAACCAGTATTTTTTCAGATATCTTACAAGAGAAACTGAATGGAAAAGTCTTCAGATATTGGAAATGAGTGTTTCTCCAGGGAAGTGAGATAGGGTTTGGAAAACTATGATTTGGGGTACAACAAAAGTGACTTTCAGGCCTAAATTCTCTGAAAATCAAGGTGATGACTCCTGCATCACTTTCTACTCAGAGTTCTCTATGGGAGAAAATGTATGAGCCTTCATGCTCTTTTAAAACCGTTCTCTCCATGGGAAAACAGGCTCCTGTACAGCTTGTATATATACTGAGAATTAATAACCCGACCAAGAACTCAAAAAAGTCAACAACTGAAATAATAAATAAATTTATAGCACTTTGGAGCTGATGCTCAATATAATAAATTGAGGTGATTCCATAGACTTTAATGAATATGGAGCACATCCTATGTTAGTGAAGGGCTTCAAACAGGGAAGCCATCATTTTAAACGATGGGATTGGTGAAACCTTCTTTGTTAGATCAGCTCAGTATCTAAGCTGAGGAAAAATAGAGCTCTGTGTTTAAATAAAATGATAGTTGTGCAAGTACATATGACAGAAAGCAAAAAGGTATTTCCCATAAGGTACTTGACACAATATATGGAAATAAAATCAAGAAAGATAAACTTCAGCTTTGCTGGATGATGACCTCTTTTACAGAATAATCTGTGGAGGAATATTTGACAGTTGACTTTAGCATGAATATGTTGCGAGGTAAGGGATGCTTTAGCTAATCAAAGCTATATTTAACAAGCAATAATTAAAAAAAATTAAATAATATATTTACAAATGAAATGGTCAGTGATAGCTATTACCATGCTCTCAGGACCAGCCTGTCTTTCTTAAAAATGAATCTGCTCTTTGTGAGCCAGGAACAATCATTATTTTCAGCTGATTTCAAGCCTCTGTTGGAGAGAGAGCGCCTTTAACACTCCATAGAGATTTCATAGAAGAAAAGGTTTTAATTAACAAGAAAACCTACAGCTAAACTGAAACTGCATTAATTGACAGTGAGCAACCCTTGAAATATAGGAAAACCAGTAATTTCCTTTCTTATGATTTAGTCAAGCTTTTCTTCCTAGTCAGATATGCCATGGTCACGTACTTGTCCTTGGATTCAGGTTTATCAGAGATGCAAATGACTCCCGTAAAAATCAAGGAGTTGCTAATTGCCTTTCCACAATGCATTGTCTTTTAATTTTAATAGTGTGGCAGAAGCTCGGATGCACTGTAAAACTTAGGTTTTTCATTAGGGACTGGAAAACATTTTTTGCTTTGTTTTTTAGGAGCAAAGAGAGCGATATCACACTTTCCACTTGTTATTTTGTCTTCTCATTGATAATTTAGCTTGCTGACAGGAATGCATTATTTTCTGGCATGAGCAGCTGGCACAGAGCTCATTAACCTAGTGACTGGTACCTGGGACCCTGTGGCCCAGACCGTAACTATGGACAGCTGTGAGCTCCTGGTGCCTGAAAACAGCTCTGCAGATCGTGTTCTTTGCTGCTGAAGACTTCAGTGATGTGTTTTCAGATCTATTGAAACACTGCCTGAGCAGCATCTGTTGTCGTCAGGCGCCTAAATTATTTATGTATCTTTTTAATTACACTTTTATTTTGAAATGTCCTGTCTTTATATATTGGGATGTAGATATACACAAGTGAGTATCTTTAACTGGCAACATTTAAAGCCTGTTTTAACTTTCCCAGAGTCATAATTTCTCCAGCTTTGTTTTCAACTATGTCCTGTGTAACTGCAGATCAACTGTAACAGGAATTATCACAATAATTGTTAAAGGGACTTATCTGTAAGACTAAAGAACAATATTAGGGAACTAGACTGCATGATTTGTAATCAGTTGTCCATGAAATGAGTATAATTATAAAATGCCACTGTTTTGAGCAGTATTCTAAACTTGACTTTTTCTGAGACATTTTCCAAACAGAATAATGATATGAATTCATAATTCTAAATACTTGCTGGATAGAAAATACAGAGCTACGTATCTGATATATCATGTCCTAAACCTGCCAACAAAACTTCAGGGATTGAGTTTGTCTGAGCCAATAGGTTTGTTGCTAGATGATCATAAAATCACAGAGTCATCAAACCATAGAATGACCCGGATTGGAAGAGATCTTAAAGATCATCTAGATCCAACCCCCCTGCCATGGGCAGGGACACCTTCCTCTAGACCAGGGTGCTCTCTTTGGACATACTCCTTAGAGTGAAGATTCTGAACATCATTAATAATAATTTTTTTAAAAATAGCTACTCTCTTACTTGTGGGAGAGAAATCAAAATGAATGCATGAAAATTTGTCTGTTTTACAGCTCTCAAGAGAAATGCACTGTTTATCTTTGAAGTAGACTTTTAGGAAGGAAATGAGAAGATTCTTACAATAGTCTTTAAATGATCTTTTAAATATCACATGTGCACTAAATAGCAAATACATATATATTTAAAATAAAACACATCTTATATGAATTTTCTTTGCAGAATCATTTTTGAAAGACATCTATATGGTTAAAATTGTATGATATTGCAGATGAGTCAAAGTCTCCTGGTTTTCAGTCATTTAATCTGTCACACTCGTAACCAGCAATTTCTTTGTATCCCAGAAACTGGCCTTTTTTAGGTATGTTATGATGGTTTTAGCTATCTTGTGATGTGTACGGAGGTATCTGCTCGCATTTTCAAGTCTTGGCCACTAAAACTCTGCAATTATCCTCAGCTTGTGTAGCTCAATAGGACTGAAGATTTTCCATCTTTGATGTTGCATACCTTGCCTTGTAATAAAAATAGTCATGTAATTTCCAGTAACATTGCGTTTTGTAACAGCCACATCTAATCCTAGAAGGAGCAGGCTGAGGTTTTCTCACTCTGGGGAGGCAGAGGAATCTCTAAAACCCCACAAAAAGGAGATTCCCCTGTGTGCCTACCACGCTACCGTGGGCGGAGCAGATCCAGGACGCAGAGAGCCCGTGCTCGAGCTGGCTTCTCGAAGACAGGATAATAGGAGCCTCGGCGAATGAAGGAAATGCAGTCTCTCAGCTTTTAGAACCCAGGGTTTATTGGTGGGACAGCGGGGAGGAGAAGGCGGCTGGGTCCGGGTCGGAACGAGGGGGAGGATAGAGCTGGGTTCCGAAGAGCAGAGAGCGGCGAATTGAAGCGAACATCGGGTTAGGAGGGATGGAGAAATGGGAGGGGTTTACACAGGAGGGCAAACAGGGGCAAGAGGGGTACAGAACTGGCAGATAAACTGGGGAATAGGAGTGGAAGGGGGGCAGATACAGAACTTTAAAACCCAATAATAACACTGGGGGTAAAGAACTTTCTAGCTATTAACTAAATATGGGATAAAGAGGAGGAGAACTTTGGGAGCCAATACCTCTGATTCCTGACCCATATTCATGGAGCTAGCCTCAAAGCTTGTCGGGGAGACATTTTTCTGTCACCCTAACCACAAAGGTTCTTCAAACCCAGGGGGTTTTGCTGCTTATTTCAGACTCTAAGCTCACCTGAGTAGATCTCACTGCTACATCAGGCAGGAAAAATTTTGTTAAATTGTCACTCTGCAGTCTTATGAATCTTTCACACTATTGTTTTTTTTCTGAGATATTCTGAAGTAGCATTGCTAAAGCAGACTAATAATGTGCTAAGATGGGGGCAGTCTATATTCCACAGTGAGGAATATCTGGGCAGAAAATGTAAAGTAAATCAGCTTACAGAGAGTAGAGTTCTTCACTGAACACAGAATGAATGTGTCTGTTTTGTTCACTCAGAAAGGGGAAATCCATTCATCCTTGAGGAAGAGGGAGGGAAGGAATTGCAGCTGTGTGCAGCACACTGAACAGGGCAGATATCCCCAAACCCAGATCCTGCCTACCTGATCTAGCAGCTAACAACATTTTCTTGTAACCTTTCCCAAACTGTTCAATTGGAACTGTAACCATTATATGTGCTGGTGTGCACTTGGACTCCATAACTCTTATTTCTTCATTTATCTCTTTCACGTCACTGTTTATGCTGGGAGAAATCCAGAGTGGCACATTTTCAGCATGGGCACTTATCCAAGACACACACCATCTATCTTTGCATATGCTTTGCTGCTAATACAAAGGGAAAACATTTCGTTAGTTTGCTTGTGGATTGCTTTGTTTTCCAGTTTGATCTTCTCCTCCCAGTGTAGCACACCATGTTCACTGTAATTCAGAGAGCCCCAGGGTCCAATCAATTGATAGCACACACCATAAAACTGACAGCCAGACAATTGCTGACCCGTCAAACACAGCGTGGTCAATGATTCCATATATGCCAATCAATTGGATCAATGTGAAATGGTTCTATATATTTTTTTTATTTTTCATTGACTGATGTGCTACATCATGAGAGAGTAATGATGGAGTGTAAAATAAATTGTCATTGGCATATGTCATCCTGTGTTGTTATTTTAAATATTGAGGATATTCGTCAAAAGACATCCCATGCTGTCACATATTTTGTCATTTATTTATCAGTCATGATCTTAAAGGCAAATTTGAAATTGGAACATAATTTTCACCATGAGGTTTATGGCCACAAGGTCTTGCATGGACTCTAATACATAAAACCCAGTGATACTCTGGATTTCTTATGTATGATGTGATATTATTGATGTTAAAAATCTGTTATTTCTTCATTGTTTCCACGTGAAATTGAACTTATTTCTTACAATTCCTTCCACATCATCCTATTTTGGGGTAGTAGTTTTCTTGAAGAAAAATGCAGGATTATTGTTCTTCATTTTTAAAACTCTAGTTAAAAGCAGTCATCTGACAGCCTTAGAGTCATCTAACTCCTTCCGTGGATAGCAAATATTTTTAATGAAGAAGGATCTTATAAAGAATATAAGCATATTCACTACAGAATATGCACATGTTCACATAGGCAAAATCATGAAATCAACAGTGAAAAATGGTATTTCACTACACTGTTCATGAAGCCGACTGGAAAGCTGATTCTGGTACCTCACAATCTCATGTAAGTACTGGCATGACCTGATTCAGCTGCCCCAAGGCATTTAAAGATTCCCCTGTGTTCCTTGAATTGTCAGAAAGCACTGGTCCAGCCATTCCATTGTAATGATAAAGTTCTGGATGGTATTGAACAGGTACATCACAACATTTGCAGAGATCTGTATACCCTGGAGTGTATTTCCTACCAATATTAATTTACCCTTCCAAGATCACTGCCTGATCAAGTGGCCAATAAACCAAAAATATGTCTGTATTCTTCTTTACCTGTCAATTTGTACTTCTTGGAATCCAGCATTTCTCAAGATGTTTAACTATGAAAATTATTTATACACGTGAAATATTAGTCTTATAAGCTTCCACATTATGATTATGTTAGAAGTAAAAACAAAATAACAGGTGGACAATGTAATTCCTTAATTCAGTGAGTTCTTTATTTTGAAATGTGTTTGTGTTGAAGAGACCGTAAATAAACTGAAGAAAAGCAATCACTCTGAGGATCACACACCTATTTTATATAAATGCTTCAAGAGGCTCAGTGCTATCGGATCTGATAATGCCAAGTATTCTTCTGAAATTATATCTTGTTATTTAATTCATATGTCATGCTGACTAAAATGGCATAATTTAGTAATGGGAGCTAAGAAAATATTTATCTACAAAATAAGTGCATATTGCCTCAAAATGATGCAGCAATGGAAAAAGAGAATCATGTTTATCAGAAAAAAACATTTTAAATACCAAATTTACCCTGAAAGGCTGGATTATAATCTTCCTGATACACATCTTCAAACCTTCTCCAGTCCAGTATTTTATGCTTGAAAATTATGACCTTAAAATAAAAAGTCTGTTATGATTTTTCTCAGTGATTCAAAGCAGTCTTCTAAAATTCTGTGGGATGAATTCTCCAAAACTCCGAGTAGATACTCCAAAACACGTAAACATACAGCCAACTATAACTGTATGTTTGAACCCTACAGAAGAAAAAATTCTTAAATATATGCTTGAAGACTTTAATAAATAAATAATTTATCATTCTTTCTCAATGATCTCTATACCAAAGATTCTTAGTAAGATTAGGTCATGCCAGCATCCAGAATTGGTCCAAAATTCAGTCAATTTTAAATTTGCACCACAGGTTTATGCCAAAGTTCCTTAGGTCTGATGGCTAGAGAACAAATCATTTCATTATTTCAGCAAAAATGAGACAGACAAATATCTAAAATGTATTTTTCCCCAAAGTTTCAGTTTTGCGTTGACAGCTTTTAAGTAATTCTTTTTTTTTTTTTTCCCATTAGGGTTCTCTTCAGTTTTAACAGTTTTTGTCCTTTTCATCTTAAACACATCCATTTGTGCAGGCAACAGCTGTAACTCTATGCAATAAATAATTTGATACGGTTAAAATGCTGTCTCATTTCACTTCTATTAACTCTATAGCCTCCATCATAGAGTAGAACTGATAATTATTTTAAATTCATATTGGTGGTTGCTTATATATAATACATATATATATACACTTGCTTTTTTGGTTTCTTTGGATGTTTGGGGTTTTATTTTTGTTTCTCCTTTTCCAGTTTCCTCTGCTAAGAAAAAGCCTCTCTAAAGAAAAATATCCACATGGTATTTAGGTAGCACAAGTCTTTCTAAATAGCCTAAATAACGAGGAAGGTGTAACAAGCAGATGAAGGAGGAAAAAAATCAAAAAGGAGAAATTAAGGCTAAGCATAATAAAGAGTGGTGATATTCCAGCAACTGTTTATCTATTGCACTCAGACAATTTCTGGGGCTGACATTATGAGAATATTTAAAATGTTAAGAATTGAAAGAAACAGGATATAGGGCTTTTTGCACAGGATTTTACCTATGCAAAATTGACTTAACTTTAAACATATAAAACAGCTGTTTACAGCTAGCCAAATTTAAAGGCCTTTACCCAGTGAAAAGGGTAGAAATTCCAGGATATGATTCAGCAATTGTGGAATAATGTGACTATGGCATCTTTTATTTTATGAAAAATATAAAGATGGTTGTCAATTATTTTTAATATATTTTAATATATGTCACTGCAACAGTAGTGTCCTCCAAGTTTCAGAAAACCTCTTCTGTCTTGTATTATAAACTCACCAGAGATTTCCAGAATGCTTCTTAGTTGTTGGTGAATAAACCAAAGTGTTGGAGCACCTCTGCTATGGAGAGAGGCTGTGAGTTGGGGTTCTTCATCCTCAAGAGTAGAAGGCTTGGGGGAGAGTTTTTGAGGCCTTCCAGTATTTAAAGGGGATTTGCAGGAAAGATGGAGAGAGAATTTTGACTGAGGCTGTAAAAGAGGATGAGGACTAACAGTTTGTAACTGAAAGAGTTGATTCAGATTAGTGCTTTCAAATAATTTTTTATATGATGAAGGTGCTGAGGCCCTGGCACAGGGTGCCCAGAGAAGCTGTGGCTGTCCCTGGATCCCTGGCAATGTCCAAGGCCAGGCTGGATGGGATTGGAACAACCTGGGCTAGGGGAAGGTGTCCCTGCTCATGGCAGGGGGTGGAACTGGATGAATTTTAAGGTCCTTTCCAATCCAAACCATTCCATGATGCTGTGAATCTCTGAAACGTAACGGTGCACAAGCTGTGAAATCACAACTGCCATTGTTTATAGCAATTACTACAGTGAAACATCACTCACAGAAAATAAATCATATTGACTTAGAGACCTGTATTATCAACTAATAACAAGCCACTCTGGCGAGTCCTGTAATACAAGATTTTAAAAATGTCCTTTATTCTTTGGTTGCTGACATATATAGTTATGTTGGTGTCACCATAATGGCCATTAAAACAAAGCAGAATTGCAGACAACTCACCTGCATTGTTCCCGGGGCTGAAATAAAAGTGGAACATCACTTTTTCAAGGCCTATAAGTACTAAAAATATGTATATTTAAATATGAAACAAATAGTTACCTTGAAATCTTTTCCATTAGTTCCACAAATGACTCATCAAGTAAGACTTCAGACCATCTCTCGTATGAACAAATGGCAGTCTGTGGACTATGCAAAGGATATTTCATGTCAGCAGATATTTGAACTCCAGATTTTCATCCTTGAGTATTGCCTGAAATTTTGGGGTTAATTCGTATATTCCCCCAAAAATCTGTAAACATTTCTAATAAAAGAATCTTTAAATTGATCTAATTCACCATATTTTCGGGTTATATATTATATTTTCCGCATAAATACTGGTAGAAGAAAAAATGTTAATTTTACACTTTCCCCATTGATCAGAAAAAAAACCAAAACCCACATTTCTACTTAAATTATCTTGAAATGTAACTTCATAAACTTTGACTATTTCCTCAAACCCTGTATCAGTTTAATTTACCTATTTATTAGCTGAGCGCCATCTGTAAATTGTTTCCTCCCAGAAAGGGCCCAGCCACTGGGGCTGGGCCAGATGGTGATTCTCAGCATTTGGCAGTGCTCTGAGCTTCAAGGTGTTGCTGTAATGCTTGTTGTGCTCAGATGGCTCATGCCACTAAATTCTAAATATGGGATGTAAGCTGCTGCACCTGTTCTAGAGGTGAAGTTACCTGCTGCAGATCCTCCAGTCAAAACCTGGCAGTTGCAGGCAACTGTGGCATTTGGGATGTTCATTCTGCTTAACTTAGGCACAAACATCTGTCTTATCAAACATCTGCACCCGAGCTGCTGAAATGAATGTTCACGTAAGGGCTGTGGGTATGACCCATTGATCGCTTTAAATTCAGTGAACATCAGAAAGAGACCAGAAGACAGAAAACAAAGTTGAAAGTCATTCAGCTCTAGGACCAAACACAGATGTCTCTATGTAGTCAAAGGCTAGAACTGCACAGTCTCTCCTTAGTATAAACATGAGTTTCAGTGTGACCATAAATATAAAGGAAAAATGGACCATAAAGAACTCATAAAGCTGAACCAACTCACCCACTAAAACATTTTCATTTGTATGTAATAGATTCATAATAACATACTGCATCACAATGTCTTTGAACTTCTGACTGTTTTATGCAACCAGACCTCAAAAATCTTCTGAGATTTCCCCCTTGCTAAGCCAAATATCAGCTTCAAACTGTCATGCTGTACACATTTGACTGTACTGCATACACGGCTTGGTTAATTTTGCTGTTATTTACAGCTGGTAAATTAAACTCAGACTGTAATTTAAAAAACAGGTAGGGTGGCAGCAGAGATACACCCACACAGAATAAATAAATCCCCAGCTGCAGCTTGGAATATCATTACCTCAGCATTTCAATGCAATTACTAAAGAATTTAGTCAGATCTTTCCCAGCTCTCCAAAATTCAGGAGTTTTATCCTCAATGCCAAGGAACGCAGAATCAGAACTTCCCTTTCAGAGAAATAATTTCGAAATTCCTCATAGTTATTGTTGACCCTGCTGTTTATTAAGGAAACATGCCTTTGCTTGCTGCCCCTAAATGATTTTCTATCTGACTAATAGCAGCTTCAGCATTTTAGAAAAAAAATTACTGTGGATGATAACAGGAAAGTGTGTAGGTCTATTAGGAAGGAAAATCCTGGAGGTAAAGGTGACAGCTTTACGACACCAGTCCTTGCCTTATTTACAGTAACTCATTTTGTATCTAGTGTTTCATATTGGTGAAGCCAAGGGCTAGAGGTGTTTGTTATTTACGCCAGCCCTGCAAGGAGGATGTTGGTATCCAAGGGGGCAGAAAATAGGCCTGTTGATTAGAACAGTAAATTAGGGGAAGGCAGAAAGACAGAGAAGAATAGCTGGATTCCACAGACATGCATAAACATTTCATGTTTTTTGCTACTTGTTACTTGGCTTCCCTATAAACGGTGTGCCAGAAGTCTTTAAAGTAATAATAAAGCTTCCCTCCTCAACCCACTCCCTGGGTTATTTATCTCCTTGGTTATTCAGACCTTCTGTTTGTCTGACCTTCGCTGTGGTCAAAAAACAAGACGGAGTTTAGTTCAGAGTGTTGAAACGGCAAAGAAGGCAACACTATCCCCTGTACAGCTGCATATGCATTCGTTTTTGACCCAGGTGAAAAGGAAACCTATATGTGGGAGGTAAATTTATCTTTTCCTTCTAACTTACTGGATTTTTCTCTTCAAAAAAACACCCTGAGGGACCATGCACCAGTTCAGAGACCATCATACAGCAGTATTCCTGAGCTGTAAGTTCTCATCTTGTCTGGGGATTTTATAAAGTTCTAATTTCTTTCATGATATATTTTATCTACATTGTTTCAGCTCTAATAAAAAAGTTAAAACTGAGAGCTTCAGATGTGCCAACATATTAACCATTTATCAAGATGACATACAAGACTTGTAGAATATTTTGTTTGTTCAAAGGTTTTGTTTCTCAAAATGTTTATTTCATATAGAAATATTTTTAAAATCACAAGTGTATTTCACAGATTTTACTATTTATTTTTTAAGTACACAGTTATTATAACAGTGTCTCTAAATACCTGAATCTCTCCAGAATAGTTTCAGGTTTAGTTTGATTTGATTTCCAAACATGTACCTTTCTGCTAATTCAAAATTAGAGAACTCATTGAAGATTGCTAAATTTTGGAAATTAGCAGATTATACCCAATTTTGTCAATTCACCTGAACATAATTTTGTCTTTAAACATACAAATAACCTCATTGCCTTTAAAGCAAAGCAAGTGCTCCAGTTTTGACTTCAAAAACATATATGATTAGAAGTAGCAATGAATGTGCCTTTTGAAATTATACTGATGGTAACTAGAATTTTTTTAATTTGCTTCTACTATTTGCTCTTTTTGCATTATTTCTGCTTTCTTGACTTTTGGTGCCTGTTTCACAGACATCTTTGAAAACTTTAAAAGCATTTAAACAACTTAAATGAAGTTATTTTCTTCAAATATTATATCAGGGTACAAAGAAAGCTTTTGGCAAAAGTTTCTGCAAAGGTAAGTTTATCAGATAGAAAATTAGGCATATTCATGTGCAAAGCCACTGGTGCTGTTACCAGCAGTCTCCTCAGCTCCTATAGGCCTTGAGGCTTCCACAAATTAGACCACTCTGATGAGAAACTGGAACATTAAACCATTTTGTAGGTATCTTTTACTTTTCTTTTTCCCCCAGAAAACACTGGCACATCTATCTATCTATCTATCTATCTATCTATCTATCTATCTATCTATCTATCTATCATCTATCTATCTCTACATCTCTGTCCCTATCCATCTCCATCTAATTATATCTATTCCCTCATTGTCATAAAACTTCTGAGAAAAAATAAAATCTACTAAATGAAATAAACTGGCCGAGAAAGAGGCCTCCCAAATACCATTAAAAGTTCTTGCTCTAGCTTGGTCATTATGTGAAATCAGAAAATTTAGAGTTGGCAGCAAATAATTAGAACATGGCCTATATACTCTGTATTTGCTTGGGTTTCACCTTTGCACGGCTATGAAGATCCTGTAAAATCGTAACTCTTTTTTAAGTCTTGGCTAAATGAGTTAGATGAGTTCTAGACATGAGAGTTTACAAAATTTTCTTTCTTTTCAAGAAAAGATTTTTTCAGTTAAAAAAATAATTAAGAGTTGACTAATTTTTTTTCACAGATAACAACAACAAAAAACAAACAACCAAAAACCTCCCCAAAAACAAAACAAAAAAGCAAACAAACAAAAAAAAGCAAAACAACAACAACAAAAAACCCCAAAGGAAACAAACACAGCAAAAAAACCAAAAACAACAAAAAAAGCAGAAAACAATATAACACAAAGTTTGTTTAATATTTCTATTTTTCCCTCTTTAGAAAATAATCAAAAATTTGAGGCATGAAATTATATGTGCTCCAAAGGAAAGTTATAGGTAAAAAGTGTATTCCTGGGCACTGTAAAAGTAAATAACCACAGTCATGTGTAGATATAAGAGAAATTTCAGCCTAAATAAAAAGGTTTGCCACCCATTTCAGAGGATTCCCAGTTTCACTCATTATGATTTCTTTTGTAATATATTTAAATACTCTTACTGAAGGACACCATGGAAAGAGCATTGCACAACGGAAAACCTTAATGAAATGCCAACTAATATCAATGGAAAAGGCCCCAGTGATTTCTGTGGATCTTTGTTCATGTCATTCAAAAGTTTTATGCAAGGATCTCTCAAAAGAAGAGGTTCCAAGCCCCATAATGCATGCCATGTAAAACTGAATAGAACCTCTAGTGAAAGACACACTGCACAAGACAAAAATATTTTCACAAGAAAATGGACAGAGATCATTCACTCTGTTCTATGGTGAGTGCTGTGGTATTTATATTCTCTGAATCAGAAACAGAAAAAAGTGCAAAAACACACTGTTCAATGAATTGGACTTGGACAGATACTGGCACTAAAATGGTGCTCAGATTATGGAAAGTAATGACATCATAGTTGGATGTTAGAAACCAGGCTTAATATCCAGATCTTTTTTGCTTACTTCCTTTTGATTGAGTTACTTTATTTTCCAGTTATAAATACTTGCCATTCAGCCAAAGACTTTGCTGACTAAAACACTGATGACAGATGAGTCATTCTGTCACATCTATATCACTGTACCTTTGAAAAAGACCTGATTCTCCCCTTTTCTGGTAACTGAGCTGAGTCATTTCTGAATCAGCATAGCACAATGTCATCACACTGTTAGCATCCAGAGTACTTCAATATCATCTTACTCACTGAGCCCCTATAAGTCCGTCTTTTTCATATATGTAAGGAAACATTTCCAGTTGTTATAACCTAAAGATGTGTGGCGGTTTTCTGTTTAAAGCAGTCATAATCTTGTCAGGGTCTTAAAAAAGTTTCTCTATGGTCTTCAGCTGCCAAATCATGATTTTTAGGGAGCTGAGTTATGATGCCAATGCACAACCAAGACAAAATTTCTGTGTTATAATTACTGTAGAGATTGGGAAAACGTAAATCCTAGTCCTACGATGGAGCAGATGAAATAAAACTCCTAACCCAGGGGCGATATTACTTTTGTTAAATAGATCTGATTACAGAACAAGTTTCCACAGTAATTAGGAAAATGCAGAAATGGCTGCATATATCCATTTATTTTATGGCCTTTCATTAATAAGAAATTCCTTTTGATTCTAGGGATTTTTTTTTTTTCAAAGCTAAAAAACTCTTTTTATTCGTCTATCTCACTCCAGTACATTGTATTTTTAATCAAACTTAAGAAATCCTCAAAAGAATTTTGGGTGTAAAGTAAGGGAAGTTTTCAAGACTTGTATAAGTACACTGTGCTTGTTTGGGGGAGAGTGGGAAGTTTTGGAAGGTTGGTTTGGTTTGGTTTGGTTTGGTTTGGCTCGGTTCGGTTCGGTTCAGTTTGGCTGAGGTTTTTTACCTGCTTGTTGTTTTTCATGGAGAGGCCTAGGGTCACCAAATAGCTCTTCTGTCAGCCATCAAGGGAAGGTGATGCATAGCACCATAAACCCCTGAGACAGCTGGTTCACACCAGAATAAATGGCAAGTACATCAAGGGCAGAGAGTGCATTATGAAACACATGAAAGCAAGTTTACCCCAGAAGAATGAAAGACTGAAACTGAGCCTATTGTAGGGGCCTAAGTGTTCCTTGGTCATGAGTCATCTCCTTCCAGTTGTAGGAAAAAAAAAAACCATTAACAGGTCTTTCCATGTTGCTGGTATTGAGAGCTTTAACATTATTCACACTGAGGGTACAAGCCTGAATAGGCTAATGTAGGTTTTCTCTGTGAAAATACAATCAGCCCTCTAGAACTTTTGTATGTGTTTTGCAGCTCTCTGACCTTTTCATTGGTACACTAATGCTGTAATAAATCACCTCTTTTAGTGCCTGAAGTGCTACCTTTCACCCCAAAACACGTCTGGCAACTGTGCCTGCTGTCAGTATATCACCATAATGTACTACGTACATGTGTCAAGTAATAAGAATGTGCTTTTGGCAGATGTCAACTTCCAGTCAAGTTTGTACTGAGAGAGCAGGAAGAAGATGAGAGGCCTCTTTTTTATTTTTTTTTTTACCTGCTGGTTTCATTTTTTTGTCCTTGTACTTTTTAATTTTTTTACCTCTATCAGTAACTCAAATGTCTTGTGCAAGATGCTTGATTTCATGCCTCCTGCCTGCCTTCAGCCACATAATTTCGTGTTGAAGGCATTGGTTAACTCTTTTCTTAAAAATTTCCTGGTTTTACTAACTTGGTTTTAGATGAGCAGTTAAGGAATCATTCACAGCCAAACCTTATGCAGCAATCCTGTAAATCTCAGAATTCTCTGTCCATATCATTGTTGCTTTGGTTTTCTTGCAGATTTGGAAACTGAGGCAGAAAAGATGTTAGTGACAATCAAAGGACAGAGAGCAGGTAAAGGGGTCAAAAGCTCACACCACCTCTCCCGAGACTCACACAATCACATAAACCTTCTTCAGGAGTTTTTCAGCGATTACCATCTAAAATAAAAATACCAGAAAGCATAGAGTTTGTACTGTCCTCTGAGACAGCTCATTTTTCCCCATTAGTTCATCTTCAAATTACCTGTTGTTTTCTAGATCTAGAAACTCTCTTATTCCCAATTAACTCCAGCCTCTGAAGTATTTTGATGCTACTATACTATTTTAGTGTCCATGCCCTTAAAATTTTTAAGCTATTATTTAGAACTGTAGGATGTCTATTCCAGTGTGTCTAAAATTTCAGGGCCAGGTTGGATGGGACTTTGAGCAGCCTGGTCTAGAGGGAGGTATCCCTCTTTGAAGTCCCTTTAAACCCAAACCCTTCTCTGATTCTACAAAAGATTTTACCTCT
The DNA here is from genome assembly GCA_013397955.1 of Grantiella picta. NCBI lineage: Eukaryota > Metazoa > Chordata > Aves > Passeriformes > Meliphagidae > Grantiella > Grantiella picta. The sequence continues at coordinate 307,867 of VZRM01001094.1, forward strand.
GTGATTTTTGTTTTCCCTGCATAGCCGTGTTCTAAGTGGCTCTGGTAGCAACACAGAATTACTTCTCCACCCAGAAGACCTTGTTTTCCTCATTTCTAGGCTTTCTCAATGGTTTGGTTTGCTTTTTGGGGAGCAGTTCGTATTTATCAGGCTTTTAGAATGGGACATGTTCATGATGTGGATAAACAACTGAATAGCCTCCCCAACCAAGGAACCTCACCCTTCCCTAATCTTACAGAAACACTTTCAGCACAGAAGCAAAGACATTAAGAATTCATGTTGGTGTAAGAGAAAATGTGTCAGGTTTGACTTCGCTGTGAAGTGTTGCCTAATTAGCTGAGAGAGAAAACATCTGAGATATGACAAGGAAACTACTTTAAGTGCAAAGTCACCTCAGTAGTGAACACTATTCCATGCTGATAATGCAAATGATGTGGTATTTAGCTCCACTGAGATAAATAACTTCACTAAGATAAATGTAAAATTTAATATATGAGTAGGAAACAAATTGTAGAGGACAGCATTCTGGGAAAAATCAAATGTTTTGAGAATATTAAACAATATTCTCGTGTTAGTTTTCTGGCTTTAGGTGTATCTTCAGAAATGTTTCTATCTTTGTTAGCCTACTTCCTTTAAATATGATTTGAGCACCATTGTTATGAATGAAAACAAATTTGTCAGATATCAAAAAAATGCATGAGAGAATTTCTGAGAAAAATCCAACATTTTAGATTATGTTTACATTTTCCATTGAACAGGAAAACCAGCATATTAAGCTACCTTAATAAATAGAAGTTAAAAAAATCATGAAAGTGATGAAAAATTATCTATAAATCATGTAATGATTTATAGAAGTGTAAATATATGTAATTTATTATAAAATATTTAACAGTAATGTTGATGTATCAATTTCATACTTTGACAAATTTTCATGCCATCAATCCAAACTAAATTTCCCTTTATTTGCTTCAATTCTTGTCTTGGATTTCATCTAAGCCAATTTTCTCTCAGCGAAGTATTTTAATTTCAAAAGAAGTTATATCAGCAGCAGGAAACAAGATCATAACTTCAATCATCAACAACACTCATAACTCCCTACAACTACCTGAGAAGAGAGTGTGACCAGGTGAGGGTCAGTATCTTTTCCCGGGTAACAGGCTAGACAAGAAGAAATGGCCTGAAGTTGTGTCAGAGAAGGCTTAGATGAGATATTAGGAAAAAATTCTTTCCTGAAAGGGCCATAAAGCATTTTCACAGACTGCCAAGGGCAGTGGTGAAGTCCTCATCCCTGGAGGGATTTGAAAGCTGTGTGGATGTGGCACTTGGGGTTAGTGGTGGCCTTGGCAGTGCTGGGGGAATGGTTGTATTCAACGACCTTAGAGGTCCTTTCCAACCTAAATGATTCTATAAAATTTCAAAAATACATCTGAATGTTTGAGCGAGACACAAAAGGTTATAGTTCAGATCACCAAGGACAGGTAAGCACCTAAATCCTATTTAGTCAGATGAAATTGGTTGCCAACAGTCCTGTGAATCTGGATATTATCCTCTGTTCATTAAAACTAATATATTGAGAAAACCTAACACTAGTAAGAAAAGAATGAATAAAAACCTTGGCTTTGTTTTAACTCTGAATAAGATTGCTGTGAGGATTTAAATGGGAGGGTCGTATCTTCATCTTTGATGTGCCATCAATTTTCCAGACCATAGGTTTGATATACAGAAAAGTTGGCACTACATTACAGAACAGCAGCTACTCTCACCCACTCACAAGAAAATACAGCTGCTGTCACTGCCAATTCCTTGCTGCTTGATATATGGGGTGTAATTTCACGTGGAAGGTATCACAGGAGCAAACCACCAGTTTATGTTAGGAAACCTGCAAACAACCTCAATTTACCGCTACCTGAAACAGCAGCAAGCCAAGCCTGAGCATCTCAAGTTATCATTACAGGGAAACATGTCAGCAGTTAAAAAAAGAAAGGGAGAGAAATAAATGCGGTTGCTGAGAGGTTTTTTCCCCATTGAATGAAATTACTTTATCCCTTTTTGAAAGTTCTTTTCTCAGTGAAGTAATGATACTTGAAGCTGGTAGCTTCAAGCCAGGCCCCACTTGTATGAATAACTACCCTATATTTCTCTCCTTTGCAGTACTCCCTCTGTAAAAATGAGATTTATCCATTGACTTTAATTGAAATGTGTCTATCTGCAATGGTTCAAGGTCAGCTCTATTCTTCTCTGAAATAATATGTGGAAATTGAGTCTTTCTAGCTTTATTTAATGTATTCTGTTTTAAAAATCACATTATCCTTGAGTCTGGTTTAAAACCTATTTATGTCATTATATTTCGGATTGCTCCCTAATGGAAGGCTTAAGTTGCCATTGGATTTTCTAACTGAAGAACAGTTGAAGACACATTAAGTTTTCTCTCTGGTTTTAACTTGATGGAAGAAACACAGTGGGAAAATGCACTAATGGTAGCATTTACCAGCAGTAATTTCTGTTTATTAAGGCATCTTGTCAAGTCACATAGGCTAAGCAGTGTGGGGAATGTTCAGTATTTTTGTGGGAGAATTTTCGGGAAGGGATCAGGGATACACCATTTCCATACAGAGGAATTGGTTCGTAAGTGGCAGCAATCTACCTTCTTGTTGTCATTAATTTGTATCACATTATAGTGATGTCTCTTATATGGGCAATAAATGCAATGCTCATCTACTTCACTGTTCCCTTAAACACTAAATGGAATTTTAACATGAATTTTACATTGCAGTGTGTTCTGCCTTCTGACATTGCACCAGGAACTGAGTCTGGATGTAGATATTAATGATAGTCAGAAGTTTTCAGTACAGCCATTTTTCACTAGAACCTGCTGATTCAGAAGACGTGGAACTTTTCTGCACTGAGAGCACTTTTGCTGAATGATGGTTTCCTACATGTTTCTCCCATCTAGGGTGAATTTTTTGCACAATTTCTCTGTTCATCCTTCAGTCCATGCTGGAAAGCTGTAACCAGTGCCCAGTATTTGTCTTTGTTCCATTAATGACTCCTTGAAGGAAAATACTGAGAACTCATATCTTTACATCTAATGGCTATGGGAAAGAGCAGGGTGAGAACTGCTCTGTGAACAGCGATTTTTACTTATTTATTCAAGATCAGTCCCAAAACAAAGGATTGCTTTTCTACCTTTTCTTTCTGAGGGACAGATTCCACTCATCTGCTTCCTAATTCTTAATTTTTACTCTCAGGGAATGTATTGCCTCATCACATAGATTCTGCATCAAGTCTTTGTCTCGTTCTGACGCAAGAGGATTAATTGTAAAACTGAATATTCTCAAAAAAAAGCATCTAACTTGCTCGGTTTCCACTAACTTAATCTCAAAATATTTTGATTACAGTCTGCTCTTACTCAACAGTGGAAAGGGTTACAGTGGATAAGGAAGAGTTCACTGTTTCTGTTCCAGCTGCCCTAATAACTTGATAGTTTTTGTCTGGTTAAAATTTACATGGACTGGGCTTTTGTGTGTTTAATTTTTACCCTAATAATACAGATTTAATTTAAAAGACTTTTGGTTTTAAGACTCTTCCTTTCTGATGCCTGCTATTTTTTGCTGTGGACTTCAGTTTCTATAGGTGAACAAAACACCTATAGAATATATATATATATATATAGAGAGAGAGAGTATATTTTAACAAAAAACAGTGTAAAAAACAATGCTATACCAGCATCCCAACCTATGCAGGAGATTCTGCTAGAGAAAGCTTCTGTATTTTTTTAGTACACCAGAATGTGTTTAACACATAAATAAAATTTAGCTTGCCTTCATTTCAGAGCCAATGCTCAATAAATAATACATAGTAACACCTAAAAAATTAATAATTGCAGCTCTCAGATTTTGCAGCATTCAGTCCTGAAACAAGTGGCAAAGCTTTTGCCCAATTCCTTAAAGGGTTTGACCATGTAAAAATGGCTGTACTGGGCTGCAACAAAGGTGTCTTTAGGCTGATGTCCTGTCAGTGCATCAAGTCTGTAATGGTTGTTTGGGGAAGAACAAAATAAAAGACATTAAAAATTCTGCTTAGAAATCTTCACATCCTCCTGCAGTATGAAGATAAGAGTACATTTTTGTGGGATGGGATCTTTGAGTTTATTGCAACCATTTTTAAAAAATCAAAGTTTTTAATGTAGCTATACACTTTGCCTTTTACCATATCATGTCGCAATCATAAAAATAACTATTTTCAATGTGCAAAAACACCATATTGCTACATAATTTGCCCTTTATCTCTAAGTACCTTCCCTGCACTTTTTAAATTTCATGACGTACAGTAAAAAAATACACTGCATTAGACATCGCTCTTCTTCTCATATATCTTTTCCACCAAAATAAATGCTCCTCAGACACTTCTGTCCTCGGTAGATATAAACTTCTGCCCTGTGGATATCCAATGCTCAGATCTAACACAACACACACCTTAACAATGGGAAAGGGAAAATCCCTCTGAGGTCAGTGTGAGGCAGGTCACTCACACACTCCTCCGGAGAAGGCTTTTGGTCTCCATATCATCAAGTGAGCTACATGTTACAGAATCACAGGATATCCTGAGTTGGAAGGCACCCACAAGAATCATAAAATCCAACCCCTGGCCCTGCACAGACACCCCAACAATCCCACCCTGTGCATCCCTGAGAGCATTGTCCAAATGCTCCTGGAGCTCTGGCAGCCTCGGGGCTGTGACCATTGCCTGGGAGCCTGGGCAGTGTCTGACTACCTTATGGGGTAAGAATCTTTCCATTATATGCAACCTAAATCTCCTCTAACACAGTTTCATGCCACTCTTGTCATTGTGGATCACTGCCAGTGTAGATCATCTCTCCACCAGCATCAAACCACCTTTCTTACCTTTGACATTTTAGATGTGAAGCATTTAAATGTAACAAATCTTTTTCCACCCTTTGTTTGGTTCAGGTGACTAAACCTGTCTGTAATTTATTGTAAAATATACCGTGATCTATATTCAGCATGTGTAGAGAAAATAAATACAAATAAAACAATGGAAATATCTTGCCTACTGCAATCACATAGTCCTTTGTGACCTTGAAAGCTGTCACCTTTCTGATAAAGTTTTCTTAGTAAATTGTAGGAAAACAAACTCATAAATGCAACATATTTCATTCAAAATCATAAAGGCTGCTGATGGGCTGGCTGTGACTTCATGAATTGTTTATGAATCTCCCTCAGGTTCTACCCCCTAACCCTCCAACACCAAGTAGATCATAAACATTGGGCCATTTAAATTCTCTTTGTTTTGTATGAAACAGTGTTTTCCTTATGGAAGCTTCTCTCTGGAAAACAAAAGGCTTTATAAAGTCTTTGTGCACTAAAGCATGGTATTTTAGGAAACCAAACTTTCATTTCCAGAACTGATATTAGTTGGATATGTGATTATAGATATTATCCTTATTGAAATGTCATACTTTAAATTCACATTTTCCCCACCTGAAATTGAGAATACAGTGGAGAAGTCTCCAAAAGGACCTTCCATTTCACTGATTCAATCCTTTCACTTAAAAAAACACTTTAAAATCAAAGAGGACTTTTACATTTTCCATGTTTGAATCTTGTTCCACAAGATCCCTCACATGATATCTAAAAATATTTTCTAGTCCACAGCCTAAATTAGTTCATAGCTAACATCTCTCATTTTTTCGCAGCAAAATTTTTGCTTCATTTTAATATCTTCTCCTTTTCTCATTCTTTCTGACCTTGAGTCATTAAACTTGCAGAAATTGACCACAGACAAAATCTTTCTCAGGCAGCATTTAGAGACTTTCTAACTTTTTTCCTTCTCTTCCTAATCTACTCCATAATTATTGGTGTCTCCATCAATACAAAGTTGCTGTGGGTGTTAAAGCAGTTCATAGAGCTCATCATATTTAAAAAAAAAAAAAACCTCTGTCCTTGCCTCCTGCTATTCACAGAATAACAGAATGACAAAATATTCTCAATTGGGAGGAATCCACAAGGATCTTTGAGTCCAGCTCCTGGTCCTGCACAGGACCATCCCCAACAACCACACCCTGTGTCAGAGGGCTTTGTCCAAATGCTTCTGGAACTCTGGGATGTTTGGTGTTTTGCCTGTTTCCTGGGGAGCTGTTCCAGTGCCCAAACACCCTCTGAGGGAAGAACCTTTTCCTGATATCCAACCTAAACCTCCCCTGACACAACTCCAGCCCATTCCCTCAGTCCTGTCACTGTCACCACAGAGCAGAGATCAGTGTCTGCCCCTCCTCTTCCCCTCACAAGGAAGCTGTGACCAGTGAGGTCTGACCTCAGTCTCCTCTTCTCCAGCTGAACAGACCAAATTCCCTCAGCTTCTCCTCACACAGTTTCCCCTCGAGGCTCTTCACCGTCCCTATGGCCTACTTTGGACTCTCTAAAGGCTTAATGTCTCTTTTACAGTGTGGCACCCAAAACTGCACACAACACTCCAGGTGAGGCTGCCCCAGCCCAGAGCAGGGCAGGACAATCCCTCCCTTGTCCAGCTGGCCATGCTGGCCCTGATGGCCCCAGGACAGGGATGTCCCTCCTGGCTCCAGGGCACTGCTGGCTCATGTTCAACTTGCCATCAGCCAGGACCGCCAGGTTCCTTTCCCTGGCATTGTTTGCCAGCCTCTCATTTCCCAGTCTGTCTGTACATGCAGGGTTGCCTCATCCCAGATGCAGAATCCAGCACTTTCCCTTGTTGAAATTCACAGAGTTGGAGTCTATTGGTTAAGATTCAATGGGCAGAAGAATAACTGCAATTGATATTTTATCTGATGAGCTAATCTAAAGATTCATTCTTAGTTATAAGGATGTTTGTCATTTTTCCAAGGTAGTGAAATAGAAGTCAACATTCCAGACTTCAGACATGAACTTTAGAAAAGACAATACATTTTAGACTCCTAAGGTCTAATGGGTACAAAACCACCAGAAAGACCAGAACTGTTCAAAGCCTTTAGTACTTCAGAAATAAAATAGTAGCAATATAACGTTTGTCTAGTTACTGAATTAGTCTGTTTTTGATACAATACCATTTGTATATATTTCTTAATATACAAATGTTTTATTAAAAAAGAACAAAGCCTGGTATGTTCAACATGCTCTGGCCATGTTTTAGAAAGTTATTTAATTTTATAAATAGATAGACAAAAGTTTGTGCGTTAAATTTTTTGATAGAACGTATTTATCTCTTGCTTTTCCATGATAATGTGCTCTCCTATGGTGCACTCTTTGTTTTTAGACTGTACTTTCTTTGCCACTTTCTCTAGCTTAATAATGTCTATATGCTTTCTTCTTTTCTTATGAACTTCATAACTAATCTTCAAATCCACTGACTTTACCATATTACATTTTTTAATATCTGTCTTTATCTGTCTCATTAAAAACCCAATGTTCATAAGAGAGGTGAGTTAAGGATCTATTGGAAGGGTGGATCTAAATTGAAATGATGTGAATAAACCCTACGGAATCACTGATCTCTGAGTTGCAACTACCATAGTAATTTTTTTGGAGTGTTTAAAGTCTAGGATTTTGTGATGAGGGTAAAGATTCTTTTGGAAACTGATTTACTATATCATCACACCAGCACCCAGGAGAGTTTGAATATGTGGAAGCTCTTGGATGAATAAAGAGAAATAGGAGGCTTAGGATGAGATATTCACATCAGGGATACTATTAGCATAACAAATATTGTGTAAGCTTGCAACGTACTCTCCAACCTTGAAAAATTTGCGGAGGACTGCTTTCAAAGTTTTTTGTATAAATGAAATTTAGAACAAATTAGAAGGAGAGTGGGGCTCTATTCTATCTCCTCTCACAGCTTCAGGAGTATCAAAACATTTTTCCTATTGGCTTGTCCGTCCACTCACATATATATATTTTTAAGATTGCTAGTTTTTTAGATGGAATTTTGTAATGCTGTACTGGTCAAAAGGATGCCTCAGAAAAAAACGCATGACCTCAGCCTTTTTTTAAGTATGGAATTTCTTAGTCGGTGGGTAATAAAATATTATTAGGAGTGATTTAGGAATTATATTGAAAGTAGAAGACAGGACTAATTTTATTATTCAAAGAAAACATATATATCTCAACACCAGCATAGGTCTCATGTCCACCTTTCTAGATAGTTAATGAACATTAGATAAACATATTTGGAAACAAAGAAAAATTAAATGCAGGATCTGAACCCCTTTCTTGTTTTAAAAAGACAGGAGGACTTTAAAGTTACATAGTTACTCATGCATATCAGGCTTACATTTTCTCATCCGGGGCAACCTGCATTTGCTTAGCCACAGATGGATATAAGGAAGATGCTTTTCATCTGAAACAATGATCCTTTTACTTATCGTAGCTGCTGTGTGATGTACATGTCCCATTTAAATGAAATGATCTTCACAGTGTCATAAAATATTCATTAAAAATCTTCAGGCAACTTGCAATTCAACATTTTTCACAATATCTGCTATGGATTAAAAGAGTTTGGTTTGGTTTGATTTGGTTTTTTTTAACCATTTCTTAACTGGCACTCTTTTAACGTGTATATCTATTTATTCAAATATCAGTCTTACCAATTAATTCTATTTTCACACCTGCTTTAAAGCCACGTTTTGTGCCTTGAGTGTGGCATAAATTAGAGTTAAGGTCCCTTATTTATAGACCTGTAAAAATTTGGTGTAGTATAATTTGGATTTCTAAAAGAAAAAACAACACAAAAATATCCAAGGACAGTTTTAATTTGTTGGGTGTCAGCGCTAATTTATATGAAAAAAAAAAAGGTTATAGATGAAGAAAACCACAGGACCAAGGAGAATATTTTCAACACACAGTATGAAACACCAGTACCATTTTTGTGTTAGTTTTCAAAATTAATTCACTCTGGAAGATGACTTTGGAGCTGATAGTAGTAAGGAAGAAGACAAAATATTCTAGCTGAGGTAGCTCCCCTGCTGGGGAGCCCAGATAGGGCTGGTTATAGGTAGGGCTAATTCCTGAGGCTCCAGCTGAGCCATGTGGTTTCACGCCAGTGGTAATTAAATGTCTTCTACCTCTGGGAAACACTACACCAACTTTCAACCCTCATTCAGAACTAATTTCTGCACATCCAGCAGCCAAGTCTGTGGAATACCTGGTAAAACTGGACAAAAAAGACATTGTTTCACATCAGATGTTTTGAGACTTCGTTGTCCTTCATCCTCATGGAATAAGGAACTTTTATTTTATAGGTACAAATCAGTTATTCCTTTCCTTTAGAGGAGGTGACCAGCTATGCCTGCTCTGAAAATATTTTCCCCATTCATATGCTGCTGGGTGTAACAGAAAATGCAAATTCTTATTTTAAGAAACACACAGAGGAAGAAGGGTTGCAATCCCACTACTTATACATCAGTTTCGTTATCTTGCATTGTAATTCAGTGATTAAAAAGTCCAGTGTACCTTAATTTCTTCTGTACCTTGCTTCTGCTGAGAGGTGACAAAGAATAAAGAGGCCAAAAATTTCCTTCCCCTGGTGATTAAGCGGAGTCTGTCGCAAAGGGCTGTCAAAGATGTAATTGTGTGACAAAATATATGCAGTGGGAAGCTTTTATTCACCATTTTCCCTACCAGATGATCATCATTTCATTACTTTGAGGGCTTCTCTTCACACCTTTCTCAAATTCTGTACCTCTCCAGATCCATTTTATGCACAATCATAGAAATATAGAATCATTCAAATTGGAAAAGATCTCTAAGATCAAGTCCAGCCATTAATCCAGCACTGCAAAAGCCTCCACTAAACTGTATTCCCACATTCACATTCCTTTTGAACACTTCCACTTTTACATGCTACAGCAGAAAACTTGATTTTTAATACAATATGATGCTTTCAAATTATTTCAGTCCTCTTGGATCCTGTGGATTTAATGAGGACATAAATGATGTATTGACTTGTGGCTGTCTCAAGTGAGAAGAAAATGTTTACTATGAGCTCTTCCTGTCTTCTGAGAATTTTTGTTTCAATTCTAACTACAGATATTGTGATGCAGGCATAGCTCCAAAAGGAAACTGAATGAGATCAGATACGGAATAGTTTGGGACATTTTTTTTAGAGATAAAAAGTGTTTGGCAAGAGAAAGCAGCAGGTAGTGAAGGAAAATAAATTAATTTGTGGTACAGGGCCTCAGAAAGCTGGAAATGTGTAGGCATAAACCATGTGAACAATATCTCTGCTAGCTGCCTCAGCTTCTATGAGCAAACTAGACAGATCACATCAGGCATCAATTTATTCTTCATAAACCACCAACAGTAATCAGATGGAGGTGGCTAAAAATCTGCCACGATTAAAAAAAAAAAAAACAAACAAAAAAACCCGGATGTCCTGGAAATAAAAGTGTCCAAACATGTATAATACTCAAAAGTAATGCATCTGAAAATAGATGACACAAAAGACATGAGTGTGACCGCATGTAGATTTATTGCCCTATAATATGTATAGACTGAATGAGCTTTTTCTTACACAGTTACCCTCTCTGGGTATCTATGAATTTATAATGCTGCTTCTTAGCATTTATATTTGTCTACACTAAAGATGCAATAATTTATTAACATGGTAATAAATGTTTAATACTTCTTCTCTGTATCGTTTTAAAAAACTATCTCCCTAGCCTGTTTTTTTTTGAAAATATGAGGACAAACATTAAACTAAAACAATGCTGTTTGAAAAACGGATGTATTTATACGCAGATTTTTTAAAAATGTCTCACATCTTCTTCATAGCCTCTGTTGTGGATGTTGTTGAAAGTAGTTTAGATGTTCAAGACATAAGGTCAAATCTTATGTTGGATTTCATGTGATGTGACTAATTACATTTTAGTTGGGGTACTTTTTAAACAAATATCTATATAGTAGCTAGAGATTAATTTTAATGCCAAGGGAAAAACAAAAAAAAACCAAAACAGCTTAAAAAACAAGAAGTATTTTTAAAAATTCGGTTTGAGCCTTTTTTTCCCCTCCCCTTCTATTTAATTAGAATTTATATATTTAATTTTTGAAAGACTCTTATTCACAACTCTCATTTTTTGGTAGATACATTTACTTTTCTAATTACTTGAAATTCAAACTTCTGAGAAAAAACAACAAAAATAGTATAACTTCCCATATTTTGATTGCTGATGATATTATTGTGGTTACTGAAACCCAAGTTTACGTTCATGGTTATTCAAGGGTAATGAACTTAAGATATCATGTTAGACAGGTGGACAGGATGTGAAAATTCGTGTCTTTCTACCTAAATTGTAATTTGTTTCAGCTTGCCACCTGTTCCAAATGATAAAATGCAGTTTTCATGAAGTCTCATGTAACTTTCCTAAAATTTCTGAAAGCAGGTAATATTCAGTCAAAAAACAGTCCCTTCAGAAGAAAGGTGCTCTAGGAGGTTAAAAGGATCCTTCATCTCTTGCATCAAGTTTAATGAATTAGGTACTCCTTAGTACACCAGAAACCAAATTAGGCTCTCCAGTCAGTGGCATTTTGTAGTACCATGAAAACTTTTATGAATCATTCTAAAAAATCATGTCTTATGGTTTTGTCATGGCAATATGCATATGTAGGCAATATCAGACTAACAGTATTTACCAAATGTTAAAAACATGTAAGTTTTAAATATAAGAATTGATACAATGAAATTTAAAAATAAGGAAACTAAGACAAGTAAAGAGGTTAATTTCATATTTTTCTTCCTTTATCAGTTCTGAGTTATCAGTGTAGTGCCAATGCATTGTTGCAGAAGCAAACATAAACTTTGGACCCATATTCTGACGTTATACTCAAATAAATGAATTATCTGTGTTCTTCTTCCTGTTTCTCTATAATGATGGTGATATAATTCTTTGTTTCTTCCCTCTCTCTTTCTCCTCTCCAGCAATGACAATGCAGTTCATTAGTCATCGATTCCCTGACTACCATGATCCGACTATAGGTGAGTAGAGATTATTCTCTCCTTCATCATTTTCAGTCTCTCTGCCTATGTGAGATTGTGAAACAGTGAGAGGCTGCATGTAAAAGTCACATAGATAGGAGCAAAATTTGCAAACTTTAGGTTACACCTTAAACTTGTGAAACCTTAAACACAATTAAATTGTGTCATGGTCTTACCACAGACACTTCTTCCTGAAATGCTTTGTTCAAAAATCTCTTTCAAAAAGAGGGTTCTGGATTCATGCACTGTAACTATTAACATTGTGCTATTATAACCACAGAATATGAAACAAAATTAATAAATCAATTAGTAAAATTTAAAATTAATAAAAGTTAGTGTAAAAACTCTAGTGTGGAGTGGGTTTGGTTTGTTTGTTTTTGAAGTTCTGTTATTTTAATACTATTTTTCACTATTAAAGCCTTAGCTGGCCTTCTGTAGAAACATCAAGTGATGACTCAGTTTAACAGAGTTTGCTCTGGGATTACATATTCTGCTAACTTTATTGGGTTTCCGAAATGATAAACTTTGCTAATAACAGAAATCCATACATATCTGTGATGAACTTTATTACAGTACCCTTTTTTATCTGAAATAAACTTTAAATACTGATCTGTCATTTTAGAATGCCTTTATTACTTAGTTGTACTTATACTTGCATTTATACAGACTACCCATGTGCCATAGTTAATTATAACTAGGAGAAAATGGCAGAATCTGGTTCAAATAGCTGGAGAAGGTGCTAAACATCAATGTGTACAAAGATTGCTTTGGGGGAAAAAACTAAATCAACCCCCATTTAGCCAAAACCACTTTTGTTTTATTTGAAATTTTCAGATATTTCAAACACTCTGGTAACTTGTATAAAATTACTGTATTGCTAAATAGAGCAGGTGATAACAGTGTTTCTTTCTATTTGTTATTTCTACTGTATTCCGTATTTCATGGATGTTAACTCTTGGTAAATGGTCATAATTTCAATAATGAAAAAATGTATAAATTCTTCATGTCACTAGTAATTTTATAACTGTTACAAAAATTGCAAAATATCAATGAGATGTGTCAGCTCTAAAGAAGGCAAACTTATTGTGGAATTGCTGCAACTTCATTTTCTGCACTCAGAAAAAATATGGAATCATCAAATCTCATTGGAAAAGAGGAACATTATTAGTTATTGACATCATTAAGTTATGTACATGCATTCATCTTTATTATTAGCTATCCACCTGCCATCAGTATTTATCTCTATATTGTATCTCATCATAATCTTAACTTATTGGTCTCTTGACACCACCACAATATAAATAATAGACAATCACAAAGAGAAGGAAAGCTTATGATGCATTCTAAGTACACACTGCAGCAATGCCTAGAGGACCTAATCAGGAGGAAGGTCTCCTTGAGTGAGAAAGAGTTTCTACTCTGTAAAATCAACACTAATGAAGGGAAAAGGGGGTAAAAGAGAACAGGGAAATATTGAATACCATCTCATTCAGCTAGCTAGACAGAGAACTGGAAGTAAAGTTTTTGTCTTCAGCACTTCTGTTTCTCAGAACATGCTGAGGACATCCTAAAAAAGTCTTCTTACTCTCTGGGCTCTAAAACAAGTAATAAAGAGAAGAAAATAATCTTGGGCTAAGTATGTATGTTTCCTCTTGGGGAAATTTGTGGTATGATCCCTTAAAATTGGACATAAAACCAAAAAAGCAAATAGAAGGAATCACTTGCTGCCATGAATATAATTTAAAAAAAATATTTTTCAAATGTCAGTCCACTGAGAAGGATTTTACCATCGAGATTTTTTTACTACTTTTGTGCTGCTGGTCCAAACTCACAGAATTAATCTCAAGTTTATTTACACATCCACTGGTAAGGATTTTTTTTTACTATTTAGACCATCAGCCTAAGAAAAATAAGGTGATCCGAAACGAACACGGGCAAGGCCAAGACTATGCTGATGTCACGAGGTACCAGAGAAAAGGTTATTCCTCGAAAGTCATGAGGAGATGGCACAGATGCTTTGTGTCATGGGACAGCTATCATCTTAGATCAGAGCAGTGATCTGTCTAGTCAGAGCTTTGTTTCTCGCTGTAACCCAACAGCAGATGATGCAGAAATTAACAAACAGGCCAGATATGAAATCTATATTCAAGCCGGCTGAGCTACAAAGCAGAAAATTGAACAGTTTTTCGTCTCTCTCTGAGATCCCCAATCTCTCTGGATATCAGTTTATTACCTTTCCCTTGTGCCATACGTTTTAGGCCACTTTCATTCCTCAATAATTTGTATCTTGTTCATGGAATTTGTGGACGTTCCTGAACTTTTCTGGGCACATTGGCATCACACTTTTGTGTACTTTGGAAGTATATAGCTCTGCATACCTGTGGTTTTATTTGTCTTTCGGCAATTTAAGAAGGCAGAGGTTTCTGTAGAAGTCACTGAATGGGTGATATTGTCTGGAAAAAACAAAAAAAATATTTATAGTGTGTTTGAATGATTATCTACAGTTTCCCAGTGTTAACCAACCTGCTGAATCTACAGTTCTTACCTGAGCTTTAAGATAAAGTGTTCTGTTTCATTTGCCTTATATAAGAATCTAATAAATACCTACTGATTAGGTATTTTCATGGTCAATTAGGAACACATAAAAACCCTGAAACAAGGAATCTATAGCTTGTTTGCTTTGACTTAAAAATAAATGGCTGCTGATTTGGTATCGTGTTTTATTTCATAAAAACTCAAATCCTTTCAATACAAAGAATTGTTTTGAATTTCTTTTCTATATAATGAACATATTTTATGTCCTGGCCTGCTCATTACTTTATAGAAGCATACACATGGGCAGCTGGCTTTTAGGTTTTTGGAAAGCTTTTCTTTTTCTTCTTATTGTGTTTGCATTTTATACTTCATCTTTAAACTGATTAGTTAGCTTGGTTTTTTTCATCTAATCCAACATGAGGTTATGATGAAAACTGGTAACTGCTACTGACCAGAGAATGCAGAGTCCTTTCACCTTAATATGCTGCCAAATCTGCTTCCCTTCCTGATTCTGCTCCCCTCCAAACACACAGTTAGGGATTTATCCCAAATGTTGTGCAGTAATAATCATCTAGCTTTGAACAGGTAGGGTGTTATTTTTCACCTTTTTTGTGAGTCCCCAGAACATGGATTTTCTCTATCATTCCTTTTCATTTTGTTTCACCATTATGTTACCAATGCATCAGAGTTTTCTCTTTCTGCAGTCCTTCATATTTCTAGCTATTCAGGAGAAATATGCAATAAGAATATAATGGTGCTTTGTACTTGTAACATTTTTTTCTGTTATCCACTGACATTTCCAAAATATTACAGGGTATCTTGATCACAGAAAGCTTCTGCTGCTGTAAGGTGATTTTTGCTAAAAGGATATTTCAGTTTCTACATTATAGGACACATATCCTTATAGATTTCTATGTCACATATACATATACTTCAAATGTGTTAATTTTGATCTTGAAAGAGCTATGCAAATAGATCTAGAATTATTTACATGTCTTTTCTTTCTGTATTTATGATTTTTGAAAGGAATACCTATAATTTTAAAGAACTGAATGGATGTTGTGATGTCCCAAAAATGCAAGACTTTCTTAAAAAAGATTACTACGATTTTATTTGAAAATTGAGGCTGTTGTTTTTTGGTTTTTTTTTCTTTTTCTTCTGTTGGTGTTTTCTTTGTTTGTTGGTTTTTGGTTTGGTTTGGTTTGGTTTTCCAAGTAGGTAGAACATTTTTAGTCCAGTAAGAGTTTATTGGAATAAATCCTCTGTACCTTGTGGAGCAGACATAAGTTGTCAAAATAAATTTTCAGAATAAATGTTGCCTTCAGATGTAGGAAATGTTCTTTCATTTCAGCCGATTGTCTCAGTTGGGAAAAGCTGATAAAGTCTTAGGAAACTCAAACAGCAGTCATTATATATAGAGGTAAACCTGTGAGCATACACAAATACAGAAATGGATGTGTCCATTTTCATTTAAAATATAAACACTGATTTAAAACTTAAATGGTACCTGAATTGCTAATTTTAATGCCATCACTTTGAGTTTAATACCACTTCAAGATCAAGTGGGTATAATGGCCATATTTTAGGCTTGCTACAAGCATTGCAGTTCAAAATTTTGAGACTGAAAACCACTATTTTTGTAAGTAAAGGGGTAGAGAAGGGTAAAATTAGCATAAGACTATATGCAGAAAAAAATCAGAGCTTAGCACTTTGTGAAAATGAAATTATTTCAGCACACATTTAATATTTAATGGTAGTCAACAATAGGCATAAATTCCAAATGGCAATGGATGTGATAATTTTCTGGAACAAATGGCTAAGAGCAATTTACAGTCTGCACAGTCTTTGGCAACATCACAGAGAGTTAATGCAAGTGGAGTGTCAGGAAAGGAATCACGACAGAGAGCAGCAAACTGGACAGGCTCCAAGATGCTCATTAAACATGTGACTAATCTTAAAATGAATACATAATGCAAACGAGATGCGAGAGCAGCTTCCTGTTTTGGTGAGATATCACTGCATGAGATTGTGTCAAATGAGCAGTTGAGGGCATTAAGGCTGTGTCAATGTCAAACTCTAATTGAAATGGGTGTGGGATGGAAAGCACTCTAGCATTAAGCACATGAATTTCCATGAGGTTTCCTAACGAAGTGGCACATTCACCAATGCATCAAATAAAATGCATTTACTCATCTTTAATAAGATGTTGGAAGCGTGTAGGTGAATTTCAGAAAAAAAATATATAAACTGTATCTGGAAATATTCTGGGTTTATATAATGCATACCAAAAAATGCCTGTCATATAAAGAATGTAATATCTGTTTCCAAGGTACAATAAAGAAAAGGGCTAAAGAAAGGGAAATACAAACACATTAAAAATGAAAGAAGACAAGGGTGGGACATATCTGCTAGATCTGGGGAGAGGCATCTTGCCACAAAAGTACTATTCACATTTATATTAATGGTACAAAAAGTTTCTAGAACATTTCTGCTCTTATATAAAACATCAGTGTATGTGTAGACCATCTATAAACTAATTTTCATTCTCTTTTTTATATATAAAATAAAATATTTGGATTGGACTGAGCAAGCCACAAAAGGATTTGAGCCTCAAAATAGTTTTTTTTCTTTTTCTTTTCCTTTTTTTTTTGTTTCATTCATCATTCTCCATGTATTTGTTAGCCTTATCTGAGATAAACAATTCATATAAAATGATCAATTTGTCTCCAAAGTCTGTCTCCCAAGGGTATTAAGACTGATTATGCAGATGTAGCAAAATTGTATGTGTTTATGTTCCGTATTCATCATTGTTCAAAACAAGAAAAGAAGACTATATAGGAATACAAGAGCATGCATTTGAACCATATTCTTAAACCTGTGTTTTATTATTATTGTTCATTTTGCAGTCTATTGCAAATTTCTGCATTATTAAGAGATTAATAGTAATTTTTGGTGTAAAGAACTTTGATTTACATATATAAAAAAGAGTAGTCATTAAGGCTGCTTTGACTAGGGCTCACATTTAGACACCCAAATTATAATGTCTGCACATAAATCATGTATCTTGGTTCCAGTTATCTGGGATTCAGGAAGATTTTGAGTGGAGATTTAACTCTTTGCTCACTTCCTTTCTCACAGTTTGTGAGAGCCATTTGAGATGCTCTGGAGGATGTCCAGAGAAGGAATGGAACTGGAGAAATGCCTGGAGCTCGAGTTTGATGAGAAGCAACCAAGGGAGCTGCTGAAAAGGAAGCTCAGGGGGAACATTGTGGCTCTGCACAACTCCCTGACAGGAGGGACCGGCAGGGGGGTCAGGCTGTGCTCCCAGGGAACAGGGACAGGAGAAAAGGAAATGGACTCAACTTGCTCCAGAGAAGGTTTACGCTGGATATTACACAAAAATTTTTCCCCGAAAGGGTTTTTAAGCACTGTCACAAGCTGCCAGGGCAGTGGGGGAATCACTAGTCCCCATCCCTGCAGGGATTTAAAAGCCCTGTAGGTGTGGCACCTAGGACATGGGTTATTGATGGGCTTGACAGTGCTGAGTTAACAGCTGGACTCAGTGATCTTAAGGCTCTTTTCCAACCTAAAGCATTCTATGAATGATTCCATGTCCTGCAGTGTCCTGCCTTGGTTCAGGATTCCCAGCCCAGAAGGCTGTAGATCTTCCTTAGGTCATGGGCCACTGATATCTGTGCCCCCATGGGTGTGACACGGGATCTATGGATCACCAGAGCCATTCCACCCCAGTGAATGAAAGGCAGGAAAGTTTCCCAAGAGCATATCAAACACCAAGATTCCTGTATGGGCAACTGGATAGCATCCATACTTCAGAGAAAGGAAATTTTAGCTACCTACCTTGCATAAAGACACATATTTTGTGTCTTTCTAAATCTAGGTGCCTGAAGATGAATTGTGGTGCCTTTTCTGACAGCTTGTCAGAACAAGAATCTTCACAAATCATCGTGATACCTCTCAGAGTGTCTGGATAGAGGGACATGAAGAGTGAGACTTGCTGTGCACAATCCTTGCTAAGACGGCAAAAGAAAAGAGAACATTGTAGTGTGTCTGGCAGTTCAGGTTCTTCCACAGTAAGATAAAAATAAGCCATGCATAGAAAAGTAGGGAGAGGCATTGAGAAATTAAGAATGGAAAAAGGTGCCCAAACTGCTCAGTTAGTTTAGATTTCAAGGAGACAAAAACACATCTTCTGCTAAGTGTTAGTATTTTATCCTACTATGAAACGAAATACAAATTGTTTGAAACTACAGAGAGGGGAGACTGGAAAATCACAACAGATTTTTCTCTCTCTGATGGAAACAGTTTTACTTCAAAACAAAAAAGCAAATCCCATTTCTCTTTGAAATATTTTGTTTAAAGTTGGTAGTTTCCCTCTAAGGAGCACATTAGTGATAGCTGGATAATCTCTCAGCATTTCAGTCTGAGATATATTGTCTTAGATCAAGTCTCAGATCATGATGAGATTTGATTCTTCCTGTTGAGAACTTCAGTATTTTCCTTATTAAGAGAATAGTCTGGTCATATTCAAAACATGCTGTGTTACTCAGATACATGAACTCCTGCTCTAATATTACTTTCTTTCTTTGAATTTTGCTCTCATAAGACAATATTCAGTCCTAAATTGTTTGCAGACTTCATGTAAGAAAGCAACAAGTTGCATTTTTCTGTCTGTACTCAAGGCGAATCACCCCTGAAATCCACAAAACACAATATCTGCTATGGATTTGGCACATTCAGATCTTCTTAAAATACAACACATGCAATTATTTTGAGGGTTGTTTGCATCAGCAGACAGTTCTCTGTCAGTTAGCATTTTCAAAGACTCAGGAAATGCTGCTACTAATCTTCTAATTATCCTTTGCTAATATTTCTGATATAAACAATATCAGAGAAGCAAATGCAGTCAGTGTCTTTCTAAGAGAGTAGGTGCCCCACAGGGCTGTTCCTCCAGTCACAATCTCCCCTCCCAAGTCACCTACTCAAAGTTTAGAGGTTGGTCAGAACACCCTGAAGAGCATTGTGGCTTGCAGTTTAGGCTTGGCAATGCAGTGGTCTGTGTCCATCTCATGTGCCCTTGGAAAACTTAACACAGCAGATCTTCTGGCAGATTCACTCCAAGCACAGAAATATCACAGCTACAAACCTCTGTACTGTGCTGTGAAGTCTCAGAGGGGAAAATTGTGTAGAGATCAAGTGTAGAGCTATCTATCTAGAGCTATTAATATTATAATATATTAATATACATAGATATTAGTCTCTCTATGTAGCTATTAATACCTAGAGCTATTCTTTGCCCTAAGATCATGGACAAGGAATGATGGATGAGCTATCGCCTGATAGGACCAGACACTGGAGACTCTGAAACAGTCTGTTGTTTTGTGAGGTGAAATTAGCCAAATCTAAAAACCCACTTGTGAATAAAAAGAGGAAATCCCACTCTTCATCTCTTTTTTCTAATCCTCGCTGGTTCTTTGGCATTTATTGTATAGTTTCTCAACAGCATTCCAGAAGGAAACTAAGCCACCCCGACATGGAATAGTTGCCTACCAGGTTACTGAGTTTAATAACTTCAGTAAAAAAATATTTCTCAAAGCTCAAAAAGTCAAAAGGGATAGTGTAGCAACATGTATGGGGAAATGGGAGTGTAAGTGGGAATGAAAGAGAACAGATTTTTTTTTCTGGGACAGTTAAGATGTGAAAACTGAGTCAACCATCTCATGCATTCACTCTCAGACACCAGCCCATGAGCCAAAATTCCTTCCTAAGTTGATCTCTGTTGTCAAAAATACAGTGACCATTACCTCTACAATTGTGTGAGATTCCATGGGCTATTGCTCAATATCCAAATGAGGAAAACAGTTAAATGGTCTTTTGACCTTCCATGGCTCAACTCTTCTCAGCTGGAGTATTTATATAATCAGAATTACCTTAATTGATAATCTGGCTGGTAATATGACTTCCCTTTATCCATTGTTTTAGAAATTAATAAAACAAACCAATGACTCCGTTTATTATACGTAAAACCTGGCAGATGGTGAGTGGTGTTGAGTAGAGTTAAATCCAGTTGGTGGACAGCTATGAGTGGTGTTATGATTCTATGTTTCTATTCTCCAACATCTCTGCCCAACAACTGCTTACCATGGCTGCAAGAGGAGAGAAAAGTGCCTACCTTGTGTGCTGTCATGAGAGATCTATGCCTGCCTCATGTTCACATGCAAAAACAGCACCAATAACCCTTAGATGCTAAAATGCTTCATATTTATTGTTTCCCATGCTCCATTAACTTTGTGTTAGAAATAAAATTATATTTGCCTCAGCCATCTTCTTCACCAAATAAAGTGTCAATAGAGCTTCAAAGTATGGTATATTACCCTTCTATTTTATCTAGAAAACTGAGATTAATTGTGCATCTGCTAAATACAGAAAGAAGAAAAATAGCCAAAAATTGTATAGAACTGTGATCTTGTGGTCACTCTTCTTATGCACTGATTAGTCAGATTAAAACCGAGGAAGGAAGAAAAAAGGCTTTTCTTATGAATGTGACAATACAAAAGCATTTCCATGCTTTATTTTTGTAATAATAGTAAGAATAATGATGATAATAAAAAATTTATTAACAATATTTCATAATGATATCTTTTATATTCAAAATGTAGAAAGAGTCAGCCAAGAATAGAAACCATTATTAATATATTTTTGTCTGTTCTTCACAAAACAGTCTATTTTTTTCTTCATACCAGCTTTGTACAGGGCAGAAGAATTCCAACTCAGCAATGGGTATGTTTGGTTTGACTCCACTGAAAAATATTCACTTCCCCCTGATTTGCTCCACTAGCTCTCTGATTGATCCATCTAATAGTTTGAAGCAGCAAAAGAACTTGAATGGCTCCTCTGCTGACAGAAGAGGATATTCTCAGAGCTGAGCTCTTCAGTCCTCCTTTCAGGCCTACAGTGATACCTTAATATTGACCCAAAAGAGAAAATTGGGACAGTACCTTCTTAGGTTCTTCTCTGCTGTTTTGTAGTAGAGTTTCACTGGGGTTGAGCCCCTCATACAATCTGGGGAATTCAGCTCCGAATCTGTAGATCCTGACTGCTTTTGGATGGGAGAAAGGTCTCCATCTGGTGACATTAAGACAGGAGAGTTTATATGGTTATCCAGAACTGTAATCCACAGGGAAGTCACAGACATGTTGTAGTTTCTAATTAGCAATGTAAGTGTACAAAGTTCTAGAGCATGATTATCTCACCCTAACACCTGCATCTCAAGTTAGATGAATAATGCTCCCAAATATGAAATACCATAAAGAAAGACTGTATTCTTTGGGCTAAAGTGGGGTGGAAAATCATGTTATGAGGCAGCTGAGGATGTCTGAAGGTCCTGGGAATTAGGTGGCTGAAGCGGGGGTGAACACCAAAGTCACCCTGTGGTCTTAGCCCAGCGGTTCTGCTATAGGTTTCACAACCAACAGACAGTGCTTATAATCACAGAAGGACCTGAAGCGAGACTTGCAGCCCATAAACAGGGAAAACTTGCTTACCTATATCCTGTATATTGCGATTAACAAAATTATACCATTAATGATTTTTTAAATTGAAAGAGACACCCAAGCTATGGTTTTCTAGAGGCAGAGGATTTATCACGCTCAATTCAAAATGCTTCATCGCAGGACAAACGTTTCCATTAACCTTTCTTTCATGGAAGCTGGCAGCCATCTACACCTTACTAAATCCAAGGCACCGTCCGTGCTAATAACCATGCAGATATAGTCAACTCGCTAATTACTTCCCCTGAAATGACTAGAATTGAATTCGTAGCTGTCAGATCCTCCCACTCAGTAGCACAAGCATGGACTTGAAAGAGTAGTGAAATTGCTACCTGCTATTCTTGTTCCCCAAGATAAGGGTACTTGGACTCCTGTTAATTATCATGTTTTGATTAAACAGAAGTACTTTGTTCACTTTGTTCATGCACACCTCTGAATGAAATGAAATTTTTCTGGAAGCAGAAGAAGTAATGATATGCTTTTATTAAATATTAGTAGCATTATCTACACTGCAAGTAGTTTCCAACAGCAAATGCAAAGGTTTGCCTGAGTTATCTTTAACTTCAACTTGCAAAATTGCTAACTTTTGCAGAGAAATTGTAATTTCTTTGCGAGAGCTGGTTCTGAGAAAAATAGCTTTATTCCCTTGGGTGGGATGCTTTACAAGGAAAATTTAGCCTTTTTGGAGGACTGCACTGCAAGTTCTGATGAAGAACTGAGCAAGTTTTCTGGGCAACAAGCTTTGTCCTATAAAATATTTTATACAAATTTATTCACATATGTGCATATTGGCAGATTAAAATCATAAATGGTGTTTTTGTTGATAATAGCATTTGCATCATAACTGAAAGCTGCTTCACCAGACCAAATTATTCAGATAGACTCTGGCAGTCTTTCACTTCAATCCCTACTGTACACCAACAGAAATCCAACATTTAAAGGAGGAGACTCAACCTGCACCCAGAAGAACCCTATGTTTCACAATATGTTGCTATGTAAGAATGGAATGAGCTTCTGGATCAATTTGTTTATAGAAATGAAGGAAGAAGGGTGCATTGTTTTCTAGACTTCATCTTGGTTATATAAGTTGTAATTTGATCTTGATCAGCACTTATAAACACTCTTCAGCCTTGTGAACAAACAGCTTGCATTAATTAATAATAGTTTTATTATGGAGGGGGAAATGCTGATATGCAAATAAAAAATAAAATGTTGCAAAAAGTAAAAATTTCATATATAGAATAGCATAAAAATACCCAGTGTTTCTATAGAAGGAGATATTTTTGTTGGTGCTTTTTGTGTTTAATTTTCAACCTGCTCTTGGCCCTAATATTTTTTTCAGGAGTGGATAAACTCACATACAGTGTTATGCTCACATATCCTACTGTAATTTATAAATTTTGAGCCCTGATGACAGAGATTTGACTGGGTAAAAGGTACTGTATGACCAGACAAAGTAGCAATGAGTTTGCCTTGCTGACTACCAAAGCTTTACATTTTTGACGTCCCTTGTGTGGTAACAGGTATCTTACCTTGAATTTTCTATTGTCCATTGTGCTTTGTATCCTCCTTGATTACTACATACAGAAGAAAATCTCTCCCATGCGACACCGTTCAACACAATCATTCTTAATTTTAGTTCTTCTTGAAAGCTGTGAAGGCCATTGCCTCCTTTTCCAACTGCTTTCTTAATAAACTTCATGATCATGAGAGCCTGAAGGGAGTAGAGAAACTAAATTTAGCTGACTTGAAGTTCAATTTCCTCAGATTTCTGATCACACAAAACATTTTAGAGCACAGATAATGCCTCTATTTTCTTTTTTGTGCTTACCATAGACTAAGTGAGATGAAGCTGCTTTTGCTTTGTGTGCTTTTCAGCAAAGAATGAAAGGGTACCACAGTGATGAAACACCAAGCTGGCATTCAAAAAGAGTTGCTTGTACACATCTATATGTAAAACTGGAAAAAAAAATAGATGATGGAATGTGCAATGAGTCACCCAAATCCCAGTTTTAAAGGCACTGGGTGCATTTCAGGTCACCAAGAAAGCTGGCATGTACTTCTCCGAATCTGAAAATCAATCAGGCTACTTCAGCAGCTCAGTGTTACCAGTCCTGTCCTGCAGAGCACAGGTCTGAAACATTAGGCAGCCCAAAAAGAGGGAGAAAGTTAATTTGAGAGCAGCTGTTTTAAGACAGATACATAATGGCATTAGGAGAGGAACACTGTGGTGAGGTGAGAACTGAACAGAAATGTCTGTTAGGCTGAGGAAGATTTTAGGTGAATTATTTGAAACAGATGCAGGCAAAGCCTAAGGTAACGGAGTGAGACAAAATTATGATGAAGATGGCTGTTAAAAACTACTAATAATGAATAGTCAGGCTGCATGGGACTTGCTGAGCTGAAACTAAAGTTTTTATTCTACTGCAGCGATTTTGGATGCTCAGTAGGTTTCCCAGAGAAGTTCTGTACTCCCCATTCCTGGAAGAGTTCAAGGGCAGGTTGGACAGGGCTTTGAGCAGCTTGGTCTTGTGGTATGTGTCCCTGCCTACATCAAGGGAGTTGGAAAAAGATTCTTTAAGATCTCCCAATTGAAATAATTTTGTGATTCTATGATTCTATGCCCTGTGCCCCTCCAAGCATTTAGTCACCTCTTTTCATTGATTAGGATTAAACGCAGAGATTTGTTTGAGGATCTGGACATAAGCTAGTTGTACTTCTCCTTTCCATTGAAGATATTAGCAGTTCTTATATTAGGAGAACAAAACCAACTAAAAGTTGTTTTCTTTTGTTTTCAAGTGTAGAGAATAGAAGACTTTTATTTTATTCCTGTTTGTATCTTTACTCCTTGAAATTATTAATTTCTCTTGAATTGCAGAATTATAGAATGTCTTTCATTGAAAGGGACTTTAAATATCATTTATTCCAAACCCCCTGCCATGGGCAGGGACATCTTCCACTATCCCAGGTTGCTCCAAGCCCTGTCCAGCCTGGCCTTGGACACTTCCAGGGATCCAGGGGCAGACACAGCTGCTCTGAGCACCCTGTGCCATTGAGCAATCAAGGATAATTTTTTATGTGCCACTGAAGGTATAGAAACCTCTAGAACAGAATAGAGCAGCTAGTTAAAAGCATGCCATGACACTGAACAAAGGCTAAGTAAAGGAAACGCAGCATTGTGTTTTCAATTGAAATTAAGGAGAGATGGAATCTGCAATAGTTATTTAAATTTAGCAAGGCCATTTGAAAACATTACAGAATATTTTCTGAAGACATATGTGGCCAAAGCCTTGGTTTAGTCTTATCTGTAAATATGTTTATGGCAATTTGAATGCTAAAATGAAAACTGAGAGATAGGGATTTCTGTATTTATTATCATGCAACCAAATGTGTAATGAATAAATGTATGAATTCCTTTTATGATAAGCACTTAACATGAATAATGTTTTATTTTCTCTCAGATTATTTTCGTTTTCTCAAGGCATACACTATAGTTTTTTTAATAGTCTAGCAGAGAAGTAATATCTGCATTAAATGCTGCATTATTTACCTACATCTCTTTCATAGAAACAGCTGAAGTGCTCAAACTGTGTTGTTACTGAAGCAAGTGTTTCTAACTGTGGATTTAGAAAGGTAGAGGTAATTTTATCTCTCTTCTGCAAACCATCATCAAGATTCTTCTTCCTGGAATAATGTTGTCTGTTACCATCACTTTTGTAGGCTGGTAGCAGGCAACTTGTGCTGTTAACATGGAAATGAATGAAACCTGAAGGATCTGACAAAGACATGACAAAGCTACACAAATGACAAATGGCAAACACAGCTCAATGCTGAGAAACAGCAAACAGCACCCCTGGGAAGAACAATATGAGGTATTCCTAATTGCAGATATAACCACAGAATCACAGAATAAGCTGAGTTGGAAGGGACCCACAAGGATGAAGCTGGCTTGAGACCCACTCCTGGCATTGCACTGGAGGATCCCCAGGAATCATACCATGTATTAATGATGTAACAGAGCTGGAACTGGAATATTTACATATCCTAGCTAATAGCCTAGTACTAATATCTCTACTTGACTTATTTTAAATATACTGCTAACCATGTGAGTATTTACAAAATAGAAGGCAATAAAATCAGTCAGTTCTGTTCCTCTACACCACCCATTGCTTATGATGTGTGCAAAACTTATAGGAAGACAACCTCTGTGACTGGGTGTCCTCATCTGCAAAATGCTGATAGCAATGCTCACCCAAATTATAAAACACTCATAGTCCAGGAAAACAATTATATGCTAAGGGAGGTTTTAATACCAATTTATTTTGATGGGTAATTCTTATGACATGCATATTCTTACCTGAAACAGGAGGAGTTTATGTGTTGTATTTGGTACAGTGGTTTATGTCTCTGTTCATCCAATTTTTTTTATGTTTAAAATTTCCTTGCTGTAAATAGAAACAGCACCCATACAGCCAAAGACTCATGACCATCCTACATTCAGGAGCATTGTTAAATTAAAATGCATTTTTAGTAGATAATCTAGGCACACCAAGAGCTGTGTCTTCTGCTGTTGCTTTGGCACATAGGGAGAATAAGAGGCAGAATTCCAGGTGTGGCTGACAGAGCTTGGATTCCTTCTGCTGGCTTGACACCTCCTCAGTCAAATAAAATATCTTCTGGCTTACCTATATATGTGAATCTGATCATTTTTAACGGCAATGGGTATTGTATAAGACAGAGCAGAAGAGAGGCTTTATTTAGAAGGCATAGCAGCAGAATTATCAAGTGGAAGAAAGAAGGATCTGACCTATATTTCAGGGACTGGAACACGTCTGTAATGCAGATGAAAAGCCCATTACAACTCCCCCTTAAATTGTACACCATCCAAATCTATTTGTCATGAAGCAGTTACCTGCTCATAACTGAAAAAGTACTTTGATATATTTTTTATTAATTCAGCTTCTCTAAGATAACTGATCGTAACACAACCTTGCATTAATTACTGTACTTCTGTCTCAAGAATTATGTCTTATAAAAAAAAGAAAGTGGAAAAAAAAATCATGTATTAATTTTACACACATAAGCCAAAAAAAAAAAAAAAAAAAAAAGCCAGATAACATGCAGCTTAAAGAAATGTTTTTTCTTTTCTTTGCTTTTAAAATATTGCAAAGGGCAATCAAACAATTGAGAAAGAGAAGTTAAAAAAAACCTTTCAAGAAAATCTTCTTGGTTTCATTTAGATATTAATTAAAGGAGGAAAGAATTTAAAATTAAAAAGAAAATGGTGTCATTCAGAAAACAGTTGGATCTTTACTTGTTTTGTCCCACCCTGCAAAATAATAAACAGTCAATAGTCAAATGATACCATCCTCTAAAAATAATTTTCCGTCTATTTTCATTTTTATTTTTAATCTCTGTAGTTCATATATCCAAGCATTGTTTGGATATTAAGATTTTAAGGATGCAGGAGTTTTGTTTCATCATTTTTAGTACTCTAAAAAATGCCCATTCTTGCAATCAGCATTTGAAACACAGTGAGCAATATCAATAAACTTCATCCACAGGTTTTTTGTGCATACCATAACCTTCTGCTGAATTTTACCCACACCAAAATCTGAGACTTTACAATTAACCTCACAGAAAAAAGATGAATCCCAAGCTTAATATAAACAATATAGGTGTAATCTGATTTATTGCCTGATGTCTAATTAGTATTCTTGTCTCTATTTGTATGTTGTCTTAATTCTTTACTGAAACAGCAGCTGGAGTTTGGTCTTTGAATAAATATCACTCCTTAGAGCTGTAGGATGTATACATACATGTGGTTTAGCAACCCCTAAATTAACTTTAAAAGGAGCATTATATTCATATTAAAAATTAATTAGATGGAAGAAAATGTTCTGTACTCAAACACTGTGAGTAGTGTAAATACACCAGACACCATTTGTAATAATGTGGATAATTTTTAAAGGGAAGATATCTGAGTATGAGCTTAATAGTGTTCCTGATGAAGACTTGTTTGTTTTACATACTTTTAGATGTTATTTCAGTGGAACATCTTCCCTTCTGTTCTTTGTCCACATATGAGCAGTGTATGTGTTCCTGCTATTTACAGCAAGGTCTCTGATCTCTTTCCTTACCTTGACCATAAATTTTACTATGCTGCTTGGACTAAAAAGACCAGTAGCTCCTTCTGAAATCCCCTGCAAAACATGAAAAGATATCAGGATTTCTGCTTGACCTCAGACCTACCAATGAACCTAAAAATATATGTGCAACATATAGATATCTCCAACTCTCAATATCTAGGAGATGGCTTCTTTACAGGTTAATGCCTCTGCCTCATAATTTGAGTAAAAGAAAGATATTTGCCCATGTAACAGACAGAAAAGTTTGCTAACTTTCTATTTACATTACTTTCTGAGATGAAATCCCAGTTTAAATGTATCAATTATAGAGCAGAACTAAGTGGTACAGCTCTTCCACTTGGTCCATGTGGCATGATATAGGAAACATGGGTTTCAATTTATGCATCTTGCTTCTACCTGCTGCTGTAGAACGAATGCAATCCCAGGAGACCAGGGAATCCACAGGTAAATGGAAAGGTAGTGCCTCTCAAAGGAGTGGCTGTGTTTGAGCCTTAAGAAGGTGATAGCTCGTGAGTGGGTGCTATTATTTGGTGTGAGGGTGTTGGCACAAGATTGTGATTTCCTTGGTAAGTATGAGCTTTAGGAATTCTTCTTAAATGTGGGTCTGAAGAAAACTAGAGTTAAAACTCCCACCTATTTTCCATCCCGATGCAGGCTGAAAACACCCCTGCTAAACAAACCCTGGCTGAGGACATTTTTAGGCTTCTTTATATTATCTGTACTATTCTGCTTTTTGCACGTATGCAGAGAGAGAATGTTACAAAGGAAACTCATATCTCCTTCCTGTTTCATCTATACATTTGTTGGGGCAAAAACAAATCTTACAAGTGAAAAGCATTTGCCTGGAAAAATCATTTAGATTCATGTGCTTGGTCAATGCACAACAGAAGAGGTTTCTGTACCACCTACAGAAGACATTAGCATATATCAAGAATGAAAATGAGACAGTGATTTTAACACTTCTTTGTGAAATGTTTTAAGGTCAGTAGTTAGGGAAAACAAGATAAATAAAAATGACAAAATGTCTTTGTGCATTCTGTGTTATGTCTGCAAAGTAAAAATATTATAAACATAGTCTGACTCCAGATTTTAGCATTTGAAACTTTACCGATGACAGTGACATTATATCAGGGCACACCTGGAGTAGCTCAGCAGGGTAGATATCTTACATTTTCTCATTGAAAGCTGTGACTTGTAGTCAGAGGCCAATGGGTCTTTTAGTTATAGCTAACTCTGAACTCGTAATCCATTTCCTTTGGGGAAAAAAAAAAAAAAGGATAGGATTTGTCTAGCTTCATTTTCATCCAAATAGAATTTAAGTAGGAAAATTTCTGTCTGCATTAACTGTTTTTAAGCTATAGTATAAAGATTCACATCTGTCTAAGTGAAACGAGAAGTATAACCACTGGCTTTATTGAATCCAGCTGCAGAGCCAAGAGTTCAAGCTAAATTTATGGAAGTCATATGTTAATTACGTATGCAGTAATGTAATGCAAATGGACACCCACCTGCATGGAAGTGCATTAATAATACTTGATAGTATTAATAGAATTCATGTGAAGGAAACATCATGTTCGATTTTACATATTTTCCTATTTTGTTTTTAATTTTTAAATAATAAAAATGAAGAAAAATGAAAAAAAAAGAAAAAATCCACTGCAGGTATCATTGCCATGCAATAACAAATTACTTAAACTGTAAATAGCCCAATTCCTTTTATATGGTCCCTCTTTTCCACAGAGTTTCTTATTCAGCAATCCCTACAACAAGATCTTTTAACCAAAATATATGCTGGTTGTCAAGCTCTGGCTTTTTCAGCAAGGTAATATATCATACAATTAATTAAGCCTCTGGGCCATCTTTATATCAATGGGATTCGGTATTTGTTTAAAGAAAGTCAAGTCCCTATTAATTTGCTGAATTGAGGCCTAAAATAAAGAGGAAAATATTGTGACTATGTAATAAAAGATAGCAATCCTCTGGCTGCACAGGAATGGTCTGAGTTAGGGGTTTCCAGAATCTTGTACCCAAATGCTTTAGTTTTTTATTTCTGCAGGTAGAAAGCAGGTTTTTACATGCTTTTACAAAGTGTGGTATGACACAACATATATATTATGGCACAAATTGGAATGTCCCAAGAATTCCAACTGCCTGCCATATAATCCCACATTATAATCTCAATATTATTGCGAGAGTAATTGAGAGCCTGTTCTGGGGGGTCTCTGCCAGGACTGGCTCTGAGGACAACCCCAGCCACAGCCTCACAATAGCTAGAGACACTTCCCAGACACAACAAGTGCACTTGTCTTGTCGTCACACCTCAGTGCACTTCCAGAGCACAGTGCCAGTCACAAAAACTACTCAGTCTGCTCTGCGTGATTGTTCAATTAAAGAGCACAGATAATTTCCAAGACTATTTCAAGTATTAACACAGGCCACTATCTACGCCTCTTTTAATCTTAAGAAGAAAACACAAATGTTGAGAGGGGAATGAAATTGAAATATGAGGAAAACAGCTTATGCAAATAGTAGTTCACCTTCTCTTTATTTTTCTCCTTAATTTAGTTGACAAAATCCTGAGCTAAGGGAAGGGTCCACAAAGCAGAGCTTTTCCTTTTCTGCCTGCAGCTTTGATAAGTGTGAGGACACTCAAAATTACAGAATTTTGAAAGTCTATTCTCAGCCTTTCTGGAGATATACAGATGTTTAAATAATTGCTCTGACATACTTGAGCCAGGAGCCACATTCAGCCACAAGGAGTCTATCACAATAATTTAGACAATCTTTAAACTGAAACAATTTGCTAGAAAAGCTCTTTGAATTGTGTTAAGTAAAAAACACTCTGTTGCATAGCACCAGCACAACACCTCTGAATCTTTGTGACCTAGGTAACACCTGGGGTCTGTGTTACCCTTTTAGATAAAGGGAAATTTAATTTTTGTATTTTGAGTTGGTGTGATAGAAGGGAATCTCTTTTCCTCATACTTTGTAGTGATGACAGGATTTCAAAATGGGCCTCTTGAAATAAAGCAAAGTTAGGTCAGACTGGAGGGCTTTTGAAAAGCCTACTCCAAACTAGCAAAGATATTTCATTTTCCATTCTCTGAGCCAGTCATATGCTTAAGCAAACTACACTGTGTTTTTCAGAGGATGCCTATAAAACTCAAGTCCGAATTGATGATGAACCAGCCTATCTGGACATTCTAGACACTGCTGGACAGGTGAGTAATTTTCCAATGTGAGTCATTCAATCAGAGATAAAGATTTTAACCTTTAAAATCAGAGTGCTAGAAAAAAGGTTGCCTATTCAAACATCAAGGAAGCAGTGGCAGAATAACACAGAGGAATTAACAAAGGGGAAGATTAAAGGAGTGCTCCAGTATAGCACAGTATAACTTCCAAATCTCATCAGTGCAGCCAGACAGGCTGAAATGAACAATAGATGAAAAGATGTTTGTTTCTTTTTCTCTTGTATGCAGTAACATCTATCACAATAATGGAATGAATAAATATTGTGTTGATTGTCTTATGCCTTTCTCATTCCTCCTTTTCTATATATATTACAGGAATTTTCTGGTCTACTTGTAGGCTATGTGTTTTGTAACATTTCTTCTTCCCACATTATACCTAAATATCAACTGCTCCCCCATAGGGAAAAGATCTTAATGCCAAAAGTAACACACAGTGTACATACACAGACTTTTCCAGAGAAGCTGTGGCTGTCTCATCCCTGGAAGTGTACAAGGCCAGGCAGGATGGAGTAACCTGGGATAGTGGAAGGTGTCCCTGAGAAGGGCAGGGGGCTTGGAATGAGGCACTTTAAATTCCCTTCCAATCCAAACCATCCTCTGATTCTGCCATTTCTCTGACAGTGTGTCTGCTGTGTGAACATCAGTCAGGGAACTAACTGTCACACAGAGTAATGAAGAAGAAAGAGTTAAATACAATGATTTCTTCCACTAACTCAGTTCATTTCCTTTCCATTTAAAAATATTTTTACTGTTTAATCAAAGTGCTGCCACTTGCTTATATTTTCCTTAGGTGTGTATCAGGGTCTGTTTGAAGGCTTTTGTATTTTCTCAAGTTTCCATAGAGTGTGTGAACCTTGTATAGAAATGAGACAACCAATTAGGAACCTAAATGTACTCAAAAAGAATAAACAAAGAACTATTTGGGAAGCAGAAGGCTGGAAACCTTGTTCTCAGCTTCCCAGATGTCTGAATACACCTAAGCTGGGCACTCCAAATGGTGAGGAATGCAGTCTGCTGCCAGAAATTTAAAGAAAGTTCAGTTGTTGCTCACTTTCTTATGTACAATTTTTTGCATGATTTTTTTGGTTTTGATCATATGAGAAACTTAGAACTAAACCTCATTCTTAATTTATGGGAGGGGGATATGATTACAAGGTTATAAATTTGATCAGAATGTACAATTGTAAGGTAAGGAAGGAAATCAGAATAATGCAATCAGTGGAAGGTGGTGAGAATAGTAGTGGAGAAAAGCTGGAGAGCTTTAAGCTTTGTCTCTATCAAGAAGCAAAGCATCTAACATATTAGAGAACCATGGCATGTTGTGACCAGAGTAATGACATGTGCTGCAGGTGTTTCATAAAATCCTAGAATTTTTAAGGTTGGAAAATATCTTTAAGATCACTGAGTGCAACCATTAACCCAGCACTGCCAAGCCCACCACTCACCTGTATTTCCAAGTGCCACAGCTAGATGTTTTTTTAAATCCCTTGGGGAATGGTAACTCCACCACAGCCCAGACATCCTGTGCCAAGGCTTGATAATCATTTTAATAAAGAAATTTTTCCTAATATCCACTCTAAACCTCAGCCATTCCTCTTTTTTACAATCAAAGGTCTGTGGCAGAAGCATCACACTCAGCAGATTCATCATCCCAGGCCATTGTACAGCCTGGGCACAGCTATTCTATTTTTGCTGAAATGACTCTCCCAACCTGATGTGATATGAGAAAATCTCTGTGCTAAATTCCCTTGTTGTTCCAGTGCAGATTGTCATCACTGGTTCTGGCTCCCACAGTAGGTGGGAAGCTTTTCCCACTTTCGCTCCCCACCATTTTTCAGGAGCTGTCCTTTAGAAGTGTCCTGGATTTAGCTGCTTGTCTTGGCAGATGTCTTTGGATTTGTTGCCTCTCTATCTGCACTACACAGCTCGAGAATAAATCAAGACCTAATCCAACTCCCATTGAAGTCAGCAGCTGAAATAGGCTCTTTCTTCACTGAGGACTTAATGGTGCTCTCACTGAAGCTCACACAAATTCTGCTCTGACTTTGGTGACTCAGGGTAAAAATCCAGAGCACCCAGTTGTGCTTCTGCTGATGTATGCCATGATGGTGTCTGGTTGTTTTTATTGCCCTGGGTTTTATGTCAAATTGGAGATGGTGTTACAGCTTTTAAATCACACAGTGGAGATCTCATTTGTCTGGGTGTCCTCGCAGTCATAAATACTTCATCATCAACTTTGAATAATGACTTTAATCACTTCAGAAGATCAAGGAGCTAAAATTGTAATTCATCCCTATTTGGGAGACACAAGAAGTCAATACAGAAACTGACTGAAGTTAATGTATTTTGTTGTTGTGCTCGAGGATATTCAACAAACATGTTTCTCCTTTCCCATCTGTACCTGTGAGCATATTAACACTGACCAAATTAACTACTACTAATAATAAAATTTTTAACTGTTAAATCTAGACTTAAAAATCCACATGTGATTTCATATCTGACACTGAATATAAATCTTCGCTATTTTAACTGGTGGATCCAGTTTGAAGCACTTAAAACAAAAACACATTTGTGTTCTCAACTTTCTGAAGTTAAAAAAAACCCAAACCCCAGAAACATTAATAAACTCACTCATCTAGTTACTGATCTTCCTTTTCTCATGCATATACATAGACACTAACACATACTACAAATTGTTCATATTAGGAAGCAAACTGATGGATGTTCCATTAACTCTATATACAGATTTTATACACACCATTTGTCCTTTTTGGGCTCCTCCAGTACTGTTTTTCCACTGAAGACACAACAAGAGGCATTTTCATGGTAAGTGTAAGGGCTGGGGCAAGCAGTTATGCTTCACTGAACTCACTGCAGCTGCTTTTCACCACCCTCTACACCTGACAGCTGGGTAGCCTGTGTTTGCTCACCACAAAACTTCAGATAGAATATATTTACCTCAGAGAGTTTCAGAAGCAGGCATTGATGCAGCTTCTTGTAGCTGGATTGCCATAAACAGACCTTACTTGAGCTGTTCCTTCCAAAATAACCTTGTAAATGTGGTCTGCAGCAAGGAAATAAACAAAAAATTGATTCTGGCATTGTTTTTCAGTGGCATAACCGAATCTAGAAAAAGCTATCACTAATTCTTTTGGTTAGGTGTCGATGATGTCTTTGGTTTTTTAATTAGATAAATATTCTTAACTCAAAACTTTTCTTTCAATTAAAACCAAAAAAAGAAGCAAATAAAGCCGAACAGAGGAAGTGTGAGATTGAGATCATATTGACAAAATTGAGGATGTTTATTTTTTTAGCTTTAACTCCCAAGGCAAGCTACAATATGGCATGTGGAGTATATAGGACAAACTTAATGGAAATCTGCAAAGGCAAATTAGTATCCATAAAGATAGCTGGGACTTCCTTGTTCACCCATATTTTTTGAGTAACTTTCCCTTGAAATTCTCCCGTGTCCATTGAGTTTGGAAGTGGTGGAGGTAATTCAGGAATTTTCCTTTTCTTAACCAATGTGTCATAAAATTAATCTGCTTTTACATATATTTAATCTAAACTGACATAAAGTCTTTGATTTCCAGCAAACTTGCAGGTGCAAATGAAAGGACATTCAGCCCTCAAGCACTATATTCTGTGTTCAGTTCCCTTCACAATTATTCTCAGAGAGTGACAACCCCCAACTGCTCCAACCTCGCACAAAAAGCCTCCACACAGAGTTATAGAAACCTTCTGTTCACTCATTTACGCTTTCTCACCCTCTCTTCTAGCTTAAAAATATGTTGCTACTTCTGGAGCCCAGAAGTATGCTCCTCATGAAGCACACACAGCAGTTATCTCTCCTCCTGTATTTATAAACTGTTGACTGACACAGGAGCTTTTATTCTTGCCACAGCTTCCCTCTGTATGACACATTACCCAATCTCTCTGCGTAGACCTCACGCCGAACACTAAAAGAGCAGCAGAGCTCCTTTCACTGAAAAACAATCTGATCTGATATGTAAAAGAGGCAAAAATTGTTTTCAGATACAAAGCAGGCAAGTAAGCAGAAAAACGTTTTACTCTATCTGCCAGCGAGACAGTGCATTCCGAGATTATTGCACCAATTTTTGTTTGCTAAAACGTGAGTTTTTTATGATAAACTTTCTGCATCAGTGTATTTCCCAGGTGTGAGTCAGAGACTTGAAAAATTGGCCTTAAAATGTGATGGCATGCCATTTCAGGGAGATTTTCCTTTGTCTGGGGCTGTGTGCACATGAATTCATTTCCAGGCAGACACTTTTCAACCTGACAACAACAGTGCACTCTGTACTGAAATCCATCTCTCAAATTGCTAGCAAATCACAGGACATGTTTATCCTGCCAACCTGCAGGACTATGATTCTTACCCCCTGCTTCAAGCTTTGAAGAGGAACCGTATTAGTCCCAAGAGCCCTTCAGATAAACACACTTTCTCAGACTAAACACTGTAGTCCGATGATTCACTCAGGCTGTTATCTGAGACCCTTCTGCTTATTATCTAAACATGCTGCTCTAATCCTGAATCAATGGAAGTGAAATCTCAAAGTACACTAGTGCACCTTATCTCAAGGAAATGTAAAATGTCTTTTTGGCAGTAATTATGTCTTAATGGGCCTTTACAGCATGTTCTTATAAGGGGAAAATAATTTTATTGCACTTAAAGCTGGGTACTGTAGTGCATAAATGAAATCCATTTTATTTTTAAAGCATAGGGATATTGAAGTAAGTAGCAACTATTAACACAGTGTATTAGGTGAGAAGAGCACTAGTTTTATTTCCTTTGTATATTGTTGTGCCACAGGCTGTTGAAAACATACTTAGAAAGTCAAATCATAACACTGAAAATTGTCCTGGGTTCTCAAGACAAGTTGTTCTGTATTTTCTGGGAAGAGCTAAAATGTCTCCCTTGACCTAGTCATTTTATTTGCCAATGGACAGATTGTGAAGAAACACTTATTTGGCACAGATATGGAGTGGAAAAAACAGTTGCGGTAAATCACAGATTAAATTGCGGACCAGACACCAATTTCCTTCAAATCATGGAAAAAACATTCCTTGACTTCAATACGAAAAAATCTAGTCATATACTGTTAAAAAGGAGTGTATTACCGAAGCAAGAACAGGCAACTGGCAGCCAAGATTCCCAACTTCCATTCTCATCCCTGTCCATGAGTGAATCATGATGCAATAAAGGGTGGATCAGTTTGTATTTCTGGGTCTGCATTTATCTTCCTGTCAAACGGGTGCAATAAAACGTTGCAGGGAACAAGCATTTAGGGTGAACATCAGCACTTATTGTGTCTGACAGTACTGATTTCCTGCCCATTGCTACCATGCCACTTCAGCAAAGTCAATGGTAGTGGTTCCATATTGCAGGTGGAGGGAAACTTTGCCGTGTTTTCTGTTCTCTTTCAACAACGTCTTCTTTTTTTCTATTGAAATACTTTCCTTCTCACTGTTGTCTTTCTCCAACTATCAATTTACAAAACCGGATAAATAGACAGTCATGCTGCTGAACTGTGTTTCTTTTTCTCTCTTTTTAATAAAATAAGAACATACAAGAGAAGAAAATATATAATTGCAATTTTTGATAAAAGTAGCAAGATCCTTTTTTTTTTCTTTCCATGCCTTCCTTTGTAATATCTTGGTTTGGTTGTTTTTGCTGGGGTATGGTTTTTTAAATTATTTTATTTAATTTGGTTTTGAGGTGGTTTTGTTTGATTGGTTGGCTTTGTTCTGGTGTACATTTCATGGAAAACACCTGTATAAACTTCATCTACGTCCTCCACAAGATGGTGATAATGTAAATTTGTCTGTTCTCCCATCAGTAGAAAATATTCTGTACCTTTTTGGTACACTATTGAATGGTACTGAAGTACTTTGAAGTTTCAGCAGACGCTGCATATACTTTGAGTATGTCCTGATTTCTTTATATATGTGACTGTCCTAGATAATCTCACTAGGAATTCCATTTTACAGAGATTCGCTATAAAAATCTACTTGTTACCAAGAGATTGTACACAAGCTAGAGATGCCAGCAGAAAACTGTGTTCTACCTCCATCAGTTTTCACAAAGCTCACATCATAATGATATTTCCAGGACAAAAAAAAAAAAATTGGCTTGAATGCTGAGAAAATGAGCACATATTACAGCACCACATGGTTCCCATTTCCTCCAACCAAATGACCAGGAAAAGGATCTTTTGCAGTGCAAGGTGTTAATGCTTCTCAGGAAAAGTAGGTTCCCCCCAGAAAATGAAACTTTCAAAATTAAGTGTATTTTATGCCATTCTGTACCTTTGAATGGTGGTGTCTCCAGACAAAGGCAACAAAAGCAAAAACTTTCATAGTGTTATCTGAATCATCCAAACATTTCACTTGCAAAACCACATGAGAAGGACTGCTGAAAAAAAAACTTAATAAAAATGTCATTTTTATTTCCCACTACCATGAGAGGAATGGAAAAACCTAAAAACAAGTAACATCTTTCAAGCTGGAGCTTAAATAGTTTCACCCCAGAACCTGGAAGTGAAATTCTCTCCTACCAAAGAAAAAAATGAACACGTCCCCAACAAACAAACAACATAAACCTCAGCAAATTTTGAACTCCATTTCTTGTTACATTTATAATCTAAGAAATGCTGTTCTATCCATCCAGATTTTTCAAAGAGGAATTGAGGAGCTAAGTAGAAACTCAATAAAATAATTAATGAAAATATTAAATATTTTCTGGGGTTTTATTTCTTTTTTATCCTTAACAACCTATATTTTGGATATGTATTTTTCTCACTTCCACAAGAGAAAGCTTGCACAGCTTGCACAGATTTTTGTGCCTGCTTTTATTTTGTGCCTAGTGGTTGAGTAGAATAAATTGTTGTTATGAGTGTTCCATGTTGTTATCAGAGCCATGGGATGATGTGAGAAAAACCATGACAGGGAACAATCTTTTCTCTTAATAAGACAAAAAGCTGAAAACCTTAGCAGTAGCCATGTTGACTGTACCTGTGTTAGAAATCAGTAAGGTACCTGACTAACACCTTGGAGAAAGCTGAAGCAGTCAGACGCCACTAACTTTTGGACTTGCAGATGAGCTTTGGCCCTGTGTTGCAGAGTTTTGGCACATCTCAGAAGCTACTCACTGTCTTTCAGGATCATAAAATCATGGAATGCTTGCAATTAAAAATGGCTATAAAACCCCCTGCCATGTGCAGGAACACCTTCCACTATCCCAGGTTGCTCCAAGCCCTGTCCAGCCTGGCCTTGGACACCGCCAGAGATCCAGGGGCAGCCACAGCTGCTCTGGGCAACCTGTGCCAGGGCCTTACCACCCTGACAACCAAGAATTCCTTCCCAATATCCAATCCAGCCCTGCCCTCTATCAGTTAAAATCCATTCCTCCTTATTCTGTGACCTTTTCCCAAGTCCCTCTCCAGTGCTCCTGTGGTTCCTCCCTGATCCTATCTCCTATGGTCTCCTTGGATCTTTCACTTTCTCTGTTGGATATGTTGTTCTAAATGAGGCACCTCACGGCTTACAGTTTGGGAGCTCTGCCTTTGTCCTCATGGGCTGGTGTTTTTTCTAATGCAGTAAAAATTATTCAGTTGCTCCAGAAGTATTTGTGCAAATGGAAATGAAAAAGTATGTTGGGGTCTCCTTCATGCTGGAAGCCACAGGGACATGACAGCTCAGTATTTTTGTGTCACAGGTTCGCATTGTGAGCAACACAAAAGCCATGCAGGATTGTAAAAGGCATTTTGCATTTATTTTGGTGGTGATTTATGTAATCCCCAGGGAACACATCCCTCAGATAAATGGTGAGCTAAATTTCAGTTGCAGAAATGAGTGCACTATTGATTAAATGTTACAAAAGCAAAAAAAAAGCCACTCTGCAGATTGTTTGCTTCTTCCTTTCCCCCCTTTTCAGGTTCTCAGATTGAGTTATATCTCTGCTGATGAGTAGGGCACAGGGGAGGGGAGAGAAAAACTTGTGTGGTAGAATTTTTAAGGTAAGAACACGTGTTATGGAAGTCACCATGAGAGTGCATATATGCAAGCCAGAATATAATTTGCAGTCATTTATTAGGGCAATAAGGTGTTTGGCTCCACAGCCTCCTGGTTTACTTCTGCAAGGCTGCACAAGGTCTCTCTGGGAAAGGTGGCAACTCTGTGATGACCACAGAAGCTGACAAGAGCATGTCTGAATCCCTGGAAAGCCCTTGCTTGCAGCTGCAGTCATTACCTCTTTACTAGTGGGTTGTTGTCTTTTTTTTTTTTTTTTAATCTCTCCTGTTTACTAAAATGTAATTAGTAAAGCTATTAATTTTTTCCTTTAACCATTTATGATGCATTTGTGATAAAAAGGTGAAAACTGGCTTTACTCTTTTTTGCATATCAATGAGAACGGTGAAGAAGTATTATGTAGTGCATGATAAACCAAATGCATTTGGGGGTTTTAGAGGTAGTTAACAATGAAGATTGCTTCAGTGCCTGCATTTAGAAGAAAATTGCTAAGGTGTTTATCCCTCAGAGAGAGACCATTAGCATGAACATGAAAGAAAAAGGCAGTTCTCTGAGTTAGGGAGTGTAGCACCGAAGAATTTTTACTAGCATTGTGAGGAATTTATATGGTGATTTCATCCATATTTAGGGGTGAATAAAAAGTAGATATCATCTCCCAGGTGATGGACTGCATCTTTTCATTACTGCACATGACAAGCCATCTTGGTAAGGGCAGGATTAATAAAGTTAACAAAAGCACAGTTGCAGAAAACTGGCAAATATATTATCACGTGGAGACAGGAGGGCAATTAGAGTGGGAATATTGGGAATCTCAGTGAAAAGAAGCTGTATCTGGAGGGAGAGTCTGAGTGCCAGTGCAGGTTATTTACTAGTTCCTCAGTAAGACAGAATGGTCACTCTGTGATGTTATATTTTGTAGTCTTGAGTTATTTTACTGGAAGTTGCTCTGATCCGTCTTTTCCGCCCTCGTATTTATTTCTCTTCACTTACTTTTTATCTATCAGGCTGGTGTGGCTCAATCTTCCTGCATAAGTCAGGATGCAGGACATGTGAATACAGAATAGTGAGTGCATATAAAATTTTCTTCAGTTACAGAAGGGGCAGTGGAATTGCCATCCATCAGCGCTCAGGATGCAAAGGAGCATTGACATCTGTTTTTCACGAGGTTTAATCCTGCATGGTCTGTGATTGTGCTAGGCTGGGAAGCAGTACCATGGATTAAAAGAGAAAGGGTACCTGAATCTATAAGTCCACTTCTGGGAAATAACATGATTTTGCTGATGGTGAAAACAGGTTGTGTCTAAAAATGATTTAAAGTCAATAACAAAATAACTACACAAATTCATAATTTTCAGACAGGGTGAAAATTTAACATACCAGTTCAGAGTTTCAGATGCATTTGGATGAAGATGAGAGTAATATCATCAGGAATTAACCTGATAGAGTAATCCATATTAAAAAAATAACTATCTTTATTTTTAATTAATTTCTCTTTACATTCAAGGCTTTAGCTGCTCATAAAGTCTTTTCTGTAGTCAGAGATTAACGATGTATTAAGCAGTGGGAAGGACTCCATCCCTTTCCATGAGAATACATTCATTTTCAGAAAGAATCCTGAACTGAGGTCTAACAAAAAATTTTCTCCTCTCTGGGACTGAAAAGCTGTTTCTAGAGTAAGCAGGTTGTTGCTGAAGAACATTAGAGGAAGTTAAGAAGGGAAAATTATTTAGAAAGTTTTCAGCTGAAATTTTATAAAAATCAGAAACATGAAACTGTGCTTGAATTTCATAATCAGTGCATATTTAATCGTGTTTCTTAAGCTGCCAAACATCCATTCAGTTGACCTACTCAGCTTTGACCATCTTCTTGCCCATATAAAAGGTCTTGAGGTGCTCCTTGTCAATCACTTTACCTAGGTGAGCTAACCCGGAAAACCCCTGGAAATCGGCAGCTAAAAAGTAATGCTGCTATTTGTCACAGAAATGGATATCACACCTGTGTCTTCCAGCAAAGAACACCTATCATGAATATTCTCCTTCTTCTTCTGTTTCCCTTTCCAGTTAAATAAATTGGATTAAACAGAGGGTAGCCAGTTGTCTTCAAAATTACAGATTAATTTCTGTGCCTCTCTCAGCTTTACCCTTGTACATTCCCAGTGTAAAGAAAAGGCTACTGATTTTGTAAAATGTGGAGTTTATAATATTGCCTTGGAAGGCTGTCAGATAAAGCTCAGAAAGCCATTAGTCTGCTAGGAACTTGGACTGCATCTTTTTTTATCTTCATACTTTTCCTGTCATCAGTGATGTGCATTTTGTCCCCAATACAAATTCACAGAAGGAAAGGGATATTGCTGTTTTACAACAGAAGCAAGAATTCTTTCCTGTAATTATAAGGCGTGAGACACTGACTGATCATTAATCAAGGGAC
Organism: Grantiella picta; assembly: GCA_013397955.1. Classification (NCBI taxonomy): domain Eukaryota; kingdom Metazoa; phylum Chordata; class Aves; order Passeriformes; family Meliphagidae; genus Grantiella; species Grantiella picta. The sequence goes on from VZRM01001094.1 coordinate 349,846, forward strand.
TGATTATAATAATAATCCACTTCCACTGCAGGCTTATGGGCTAATTCTCATTTATACTAATCCCATTTCGAACTGCTCCTGAAGCATTGCTAGAGCAGGCAAAAAGGGTTGTGAAAGATGGGTTTGATGTGCAACCAGAACAGTGCAGAGACTTGACAATGAGAAGAATCAATCTCTGTCCTCCAGTGTTTAAGCCAGAGCCCCTGCATTTCCTTTGGTCTGTGTCTGAGCTGTTACTCGGCTCCCTTCCTTCCTCCCAGAGATGTGGCAGATGGTTTAGGCTGGCACAGGTGGCTGAGTACCACCTGCTGCAAATCTTTTTGCTATCTTTTGCTATGTAACTCCTTTTGTCGTTGTTGTTTGCAAAGGATGGCTGCAAATAGGAGAGAAGCAAGAAGAGAGCGTGAAGTGATGTTGATAATGTTCTGTACTTACTTGTTTTCTGCTGTGTCACTGCTGGGAACCTATAGCTGGTGAAGCTGGAATCCTGCAGGCAAAGGCAGCAGGTTGGGAACTGGCGTCTGTGATGGAGAAGTTGTTCCTTTATTATCTCATGGTGTTACTTAACCCATGCTGAGGAGCAGCATTCCCCATTGCTGAATGCTGCGAAGGGAAAAATCCTCTATTGGCTTTAGGCATTGGATGCTACACTCTCTTGATCTTTTGAACTCCATTGGAAATAAAACAACCTTGTAGAAGCTAAACAAAAAGTTTAAAATGGAGAGCAGGACTAGCCTTATCATCCAAATACATCAAGGATTATGACTGGGCAGGGCCCAGCTGTCTCTTGGGACATCAGAAGCAGGGCTGTGTGTTTAGTCTCCGTTGAAGCACAAAAAAAACCCCAACCCTGGCATCTTAAGCACTTCCCTGAGGATGGGTTGAGTTACCCTCTGGAGTCAATCATCTCTCTAATGACTGTAGAGAGAGACTTGAAGACTAAATAAAGCTATGATTCTAAATGTAGAATACCTGACTACCTCTTCAGGGGGCAGAAACCAGATGAAATAAAGACCATCCTTTGCATTTTAGATTAGTACTGGTATTTATAAACACTAAAGGGTTTCTTAGACATAATATCCAGCTAACATCCTAACTGGATGCTTTTCTTTTGTAATGTAACTGCTATAGGTTTCTTGCTGCTTGCTATTACAAATAAGCTTTTAAAAGCTTCTTGCTTTTATCCCCTCCTCCCCTCACAAAAAATGAAAGACTAAAAAAATCCATGAAAACCAGATAATTATCACAGTGCTTCTCACCAGTGTAGTTTCATTAGGTAAATCTATTTCAAGAGGTAAAAGAGAAGTTTGCTTTATGACAAGCTGTGCCAGGTGGATGACATGTAATCTTAATGAAGTCAACTGTGATGCTTCTGTGTGTAAAAGAATTTATTAACAGGGAGACATGGGAGGTTCACACTTTGGCTTTTATAAAAGATTTGCTTCTAAAAAATAATCTTTGACCACATTGGCAAAAAATCTCCTGAGACAGAAGAAATTTTCAACTTATTTTTAATGAAAAATTCTGGGTTGTTTGTAAGCAAACAATCCAGTTTCACATATTACTTTCAGTGCTTTTATATTTGCTTCTATCACTATTTGAGGATTTTTGCCCCTTCCCCCGAGTTTCTTGTGTCCTTTTTGGTCATTTTATCCTTGTTTGTTCATTGTCAGAGATGAACAATATCCTGCCTGTTTGCAAAAACGTATCCCACCCCTCAGGTGTTCACTATAAATGTAAAAAACCCACTTTATAATAAGAACGACCCCTGTGGTAATCAGGGAGACAGTTTTGATTTAGAACATCTGTTAGCAGATTCCCAGTTCTAAAGTCAAGCAGAACATAAGACAAGAAGATATGTAAAGTGACATTCTTCAAACTGTGAGGCTGGCCTCCCTGGGGAGGCTCTGACCTCTTCCAGAGATACAAGCCAATATCATAAAAAAGAAACAGACATCAAAATGTGTGGAGTATGTGTGCAGTTTGGAAAACATGGCACCTTTGTTTCGGAGGTGCTGCATCTTTAAATTTCTAAGCACCACACTTCTGAGGAGCTTGGGGAAGGACTGCACTTATGAGTCGTGCTTACTCCTCGAACACATCACCACACAATGAAAAAGAAGGGGCAAGGATAGTGACCCTCTGCTCACTGCCTTGTCCCTTTATTATTGTTCTTTTCTTCTCCCCCTTTTATCCTTTTTGGGGCTGACAAGGCCATCCCTTAGCTATGCACAACATGAGAATCTGGGAGAAATGGCTTCACTTTAGAGCTCTGCTGCTCTAAAATGGTGATGTGGGAGATGCTGCTCCTAAACAACTTCAATTCTTTCTTGCCAAAAAGCTTTTCCAGGCCAGCATTCCTTCTCCAGCATTGTTCAGGAGGAAATACTTAATAAATAACAAAGAAACAAGCTTGGCTTGTCTGAACTTTTTTATACACCTTCCTAGATGCTTTCAGTCAGCAAGGCAAGGCTGTCCTGAGCTGAACAAGAGACCCAGACTGTTATGCTTGATATCAACACATAAACCAATCCTTCATAAAAATACAGATATCTAAGTGAAGTCTGAATTTGCTGTTTAATGACTTTATTTCCTCTTCTGGAGACTTTAAGATACTGATCTTATTTGGAAAGGATTCTGATCTCTGAAAAAAAAAAAAAAAACCATACAAGTTCTATTTCTATTTCCATGAGAACAGTACAAATTTTGAAATTAATTAATTGTATTGCTCTTTGTGAAAAGTTTTCCTTTGCTCATTATGAAAAGTGGGATGAAAGAAGATAAAAAAGATGAAGAGAAAATAGAGGTTAGGCATTGTCTCTTTGCTAAATATAATCATCAAGAGATTTACTTGTTAATGTTCCTCAACAACAGGTAGAAATAGATAGTCTTATGAGGATTAGTGACATTTTCCTCTCAATTAGACTGGAAAAAGAAAATTTATGCTGCCTTCTTTCAACTCTCAGAAAAGTTTTTTGTTTCTATCCAGACTTAGTGCTTGTTCTCAAGTATCACATCTCCTAAGAAGAATGATGATTTGGTTTCAAAAGAGTTTTTACCACACTTTTCAGTTAAGTTTTAGTCATAATACACTAGAGAGTTACTCGAGACTGATGTCAAGCTACAAAGTGCTGTAAGCATGACAAATCTTCACTTTAATTCTCCGAATTGATTTCCTTTTGAGGGGGTGTGATTTCCTTCTGTCTCTTCCCCTTGGCATTTACTGACTTGGGAATGTTTTGTATTTTCCCTTTATTGAATGGAAATTTGTATCCAGTACTATTCATGAATGACTTTTTAAGAGGTCCCTTTTACAGCAGGAAACAATTAAAGAAGATATTAGTGTTCCAGCTGCAGAGATACACTGTTGCTTATTTTATAAGGGAACCAGACAAAGTAGAAAAATAAAACCACTGAAAAATCTCTAAAGCCTTAGGCTTTATATCTATCTACACCTGAACATTCACAAAACCCAGGTGAACTTGGATTTTAGTTCTGCTTACTAAGTTTCTGCTTAGAGAATCATGAAAAAAGATGGAATCTGGAAAAAGGTTTGAACTTAAAAATATTTAATTGCATCTTAGTCCTTTGTCTTTTACAGGAAATATGCATACAGACATGTAAGGGTTTTAGTACATTTATTGGTAATTAAATTTATTCTTTCTCTTAGTATATATTATTATGTTCACATTCCTGGTGAAGACAGGAAAAACTAGCTTCTTTTGAAATTAAAAAAAAGGCTTATTTATGTTTGACCTTGGAGTCCTTGACTTTGTACTGAGCAATCATGCCAAGGGGAAAAAGCTGAGAAATGAATGTCAACATGAAAAAAATTGGAATGGAAACGACTAGTTAACAACAGAAAGCAAAGTCTATGTCCGCAATCCAGTTTGCACCGAATACTTAATGCCTCTGAAAATGGATCACTGCAAATGACACTAAAGCATTTTGTCTGTTTAGCCTAATATAACAGCAGCAATAACATGTAATAATAAAAATTGCAGAGGTAAACTCATTCATATCCTGACAGTCTTAACTGTGCCCTGGCATGAATCTGAGTGTGCAGGTAGATAATTCTGACTCAAGAGTGGCAGTCCCTAAAAGCTGAGAACTTTGTCCTTTTGGAATGATTCAATGTGTAAAATTAGGAACCCAGGGCCTCCTGTCAGTCAGGGAAAGCCATTAAGCATCCCTGGGGATAATCCTGGGAGTACTTGTGCTGCAGAACGTCACTTACTGTGAGTAACTTAAACAGGGATGCGTGACCTAATTCCTTCTCAGTTTGCCATAAATGGCTATAAATAAGTGTACAAAGTTCTGAGCACTTCTAGAGGTGCATCACCTGACTTGAACAGAGCTCATTTTTTGTAAAAGGCTGTGCAGAGTTGTCATACAGGGCTACAGTGGTTGATTAATGAAATTTCTAACTCAGGGAAACGGGTCGTCTGCGTTGGGCATTAGGCTTCATATGAAAACACATACTTTTAGCTCCCAGCTCCATTCAGTTGTAGAAATGCCCTAAAAATAAATAATAGGTGCAAAAAATAGGTAATTAGATAACTAATGGGGTAACTATTTTCCATCAGCAGAAGCAGTCTGTAGCCCATTAACAGCATTGAATAATTTACCGCTTTTCACAAGGACAGGTTAGATGGTGAACTGAAGCTACATGGCCAGATAAATTCAGAAGCCCAATCCACAAATTTAACTTCACTGAAGATTTCTGTTGTCTGCTCAGCTTGAAGTAATCCTGGCCTAATTCTGTTCCTCCTATAAAGGAGACTAGCTTACTAACCATGCTGTTGAACATTTCTAAGAGACTTTGTACCTTCTAATGTACAAAGAAGAGAAAATAGGGTCACAAGGTGTGGGGGCTGCAGTGAGGTCTTTGTTCTGCTATAAAAGCCTGGGATCTGAGGGTGGATAATGGATTTAATGACTGTGTTTAGTCATTAACATTTCCTGCCCTCAGCTTGAGTCTTTGAATGTGATCTCTAGTTTTTTATTGCATCATTCATTAATCTAGTAGCTATCTTATGTAGATGGCAGGGGAAGACCTGGGAAAAGACACGCATCTCTTTTCAGCGTCTTGTCCAAACAACAGAGAGTGGAATCCTTTCTGTTTGATTTCTTCAGTGCTCAGCTACCCTACTGCTTGCACATCCAGTTTCAAGAGGATGGGCTACTTTATGACCTGATGCACTCTGCTGCTGTAGCTTGGTAGTTAATAAACCCTCATGGGGTGCTACTGGTGATAATTCATAGATTTCCAAATTCTGAGTAAGTCTCAAAGCAGAATCCTACCCTTAAATTGCCTATTAGTCTGCCATTTTGAAGCTTAGTTGGATGAACTTTTTCCTGCTGCAGGTGAAATGTTTTGAATGATATATAAAGCCCTTGGCTAAAAGATGCATCATAAATAAATGATAATGGTCAACATGAAAGTCTATTCACAGGAAGTATTGTCAATCAACATGAGCCACTATTGAGAGTGATTTAAAGCTGAGAGCTTTAAAAGAGCATAAGAAATACATTTCCCTTCAATTTTCAGCAAGGGCTGAGGAAATATATATGTAAACTAAACTGTTTTAAAAAATCCTAGCCTAAATTCTCAACAGAGTAAAAAATACAGGATTTGATGCTGTATCCTGCTGCTCACAGAAATGGTCCAATGTTGATATGTGTATTCCTTTCTTATCAGACCTTCCTGCATCTTAATATCTCTGGAGAACTGATTCTGTCAGGAGGATTCTGATCCTGACTGACTGTTGCCATGGTATTGGGTTATTCGGGGCTGTGATCAAGACAAGCAAACAAACTTGAGAAAGAAACAGGCTTTAAAACATATTCTCAAGCCCAAGTGTCTGAGACTAGTCTATGAAAAATAAATCTTGACTTTTTTTGTACAATGTGGCAGTTGTTAAATATTTCTGGAAAAAAATAAAAGCTTACCAGAAGTATTCCTGTGACAATAAATACATATACAGAAAGAGAAAAATGCAGGGGGAGAAAATTGGGCCAATTCTCACACTGTTTGAAACTGCTCATTCACATTTAATGGCCTTATCCCAAACTGAACTAAAACTCCCATCTTCTCTGAGAGCCTTTGAAAGAGCAGAACTTTTTGCAGATCAGATCCCTGTTTAGCTAGGCACTATTCCAAAGGAATAGTGGGAATCAATGAATATCTTTTTGATATTACTGTGCTTTTGAATTGAGTGCATAATAAGGAATTTTGTACCTGTCCCAGATCCCTCGGTAGCAATATACCTTCTTTTACACCTGTTAATATTCATTCAATTGCAAGTCATCTGTTTGTACTGGCAGCATTGCAGAAGTTTCTGGTAATACATGAGACAGTATTTTCTGTATGCAGGCCTTGCATAATAAGTCCATATTCTTAGAGGACAGAGCTCCCTTGATGAGAAAAGAAAAAAAAACCATCCTAAGAGAATCCTTATTATGGGGATTGATGAACCCATAAGGATTCACAAGTTTCAGCAAGCAATGTTTACAAGGGTAAAACAAGCAATGCGAATTTATGCAGGGAATCAGGCAAGTTTTCCTCAAGTTTGTTATTTACAGATGGATAATTTTGTTTGCCAAATTACTGAGCATGTTCTTCCTGTTCTGCAGGCAGAGTTCACAGCCATGAGGGACCAATACATGCGAGGTGGAGAAGGCTTCATTATCTGCTACTCCATCACAGATCGCCAATCCTTCCAAGAGGCGGCAGAGTTCAAGGAACTCATTTATCGCGTGCGGCACACCTATGACATCCCCGTGGTGCTGGTGGGGAACAAGATCGACCTGGAGGAGTTCAGACAGGTAAGTGACTTCTCCACTGTTTTTGGCTTGGTTTCGCTTGGCTGCCTCAGGGGTTTCTGCAGCATATGTTGTTCAGCTCTACTGAGAATTATTAGCATGAGAAGAGGTTTAATCAAAGAGCAAAAAAATTGTGATAAATTAAAAGTTTTGCAGTACTTTTCATTCATATGTTATGGAACTTGAAGTAGCCTTGGCAAATCACATCCAAACTTCCTTTATTTTTACTTGAAAAACTTTGGCTACTGATGTCAGATTTATATATATATTCACATACATATTTTCAGCATAGGAAAAGCTTCAGTCAGGATCTTTGTGGCAAAAATCCTGGGTTTCTTTGAAGTTGCTAGCCGTTAAATAAACTTTTTTTTCCCTAAAACATATTAGATTTGATTGAAGGTTTTTTAACCTCAGATTAAAAAAAAAAAAAAAAAAAGTTAAAATAAACAAATACATACAAAACTACCTTTCCCTGAAGATCCAATGACTGTGTTTTAGAGTGTTCAGGTGAAATGGGGACATGCAAGACTTGAATTCAGTTTGATCTGTACACAGGATTTCAGCTACCACCACCCACAGAGCAGCTGAGTTTTTCAACTACAAGGGCAATGTCTGTGGCTCTCTCAATGTCTTTAAGAATCTTTGCTCCTCTTTTCTTTTTGCTCCCTGTCTACTTCCTGGCTGTTTGTATTGTTTTATGCCTGTGTGAGGAAGTGAGCTGGGGAGAGATCATGCTAGAATGGCTTGGTTGTGACCTGGTACTGAATGGAAAATATGCCTAATCTTAAGCAGAAGCTTGGAACAAGAAGGAAAAAACAGAAGACATTTTCCTCTGTGGAAATCTTAAGATGTTCCTGATACAGCTACGGCTGTTTTCAAATGCCTAACTTCTCTGCAGACATATGTTACACTTAAATAAAATGGTGGTTTTTTGGCTCATTAGCATCTACACATAGCTCACACAATCCTACCTACTCTTTTCCACTTATCCTGTCACTCTGCTCCCCGTTTCTTTGTCTTCTTTATTCTACCTGAAGAAAATCCAAAGTAGCATTGAGCCTGAAATTAGTCTCAAAGATCTGACTATGCACATTTAAATCTTCACATCTGTTTTCCAGATCATTGGCTTCCTCCCTAAACCAGGCTGTGACAAAACCCTAATGGTGACAATTCAGCAGCAGTTTAACAGACAACTTGTGCTTCAAACAGCAGTGCCACATGCTTAGGTTCCAGAAGGGGAGGGATGTGGATTTGGGGAAGAATGTGGATTCAGTTTTTTTTCTGAGGGAACAGAACATTGCACTTGACCCCAAAGCAGGATACAGCTGATTCCCTACTGTTACCTATAGATGAGGTTTCAGGAATATTCTATTTTCTAAGGGTACAAAGACACTCTTTTACTGGTATTTGGCACTACTTCTTTCTGATATTACTTTTTGTTGAACTTTTGTATTTTGATCACTGTCAACAAATATAAAAAAAGTATATGCCTGATTTAAATGCTTTTACATGCTCCTCGATGATCTTGTCTCATCTCAGAACCAGGAAAATTAGTGTGCATGAATTTCTGGATCGGATTTTACCAACAGCATTCAAGACTGAGGGGCTCTTGGAGACAATATTAGAAAATATGCCTGTGAGATGTGACAGACACACTAAAAATTGTTCTATGAGGTCACACTGATGATCCTACCTGAATATGTAAACAAGGAAATTCCAGGCTATGGTATTACATTTTTAAAAGTTTTCAATTACCCAGGATTCAGGTCTTCAGAATATTTTCCTCCCTAAGCCCTCTACAAATGCCAAGTTTGGTAATATCAGAAGGGTTTTCTCTAATATTCTGCAATCCACTCTTTGACCCTTAAGTAAAAGACTAGTAAGAAAATGCAGAGAACATCTGCTGCTTTAAATAAAGTATTTGAATATGACTATGTGTCCATAAACAAGTAGTTTGAGCCAACCACAGAACAACAAAATTTATTCTGAAGACCACATTTTGGTATATTCTTCTGAAATCTGGACTACCTCTACTCCATGGCTGTTGCTGCATAATTAGTTGGTGCTGAGGTGTATAAGTTGTGCTCCTAGAGTGTATCTTTGCTTAAGTTTCATCCATTTTAGGTCGTGTTTTCAGACATCAGTCTACAATTCGAATTAAATCATGGTTAAGTGGGGGTGATGAGCAGGTTATGCTCAGAGCACTTTCCTGACCTAAACTGAAGCCCCAGTGTGTGGGGAAACACCTCTGTGCTCAGCTTTGAGCTCGTATCAATGCTCTTCAGTGTTTCATTATTTCAGAACTGGGAATGAGGCTGTGTTCTGTGTTTAACAAACATTGGAATAAATTTTACCTGTGCTCACTTGTAAGCTTAAGCAATATCTAAGTAACTTGATGAGCTCTGGGAAGGTAGATTGAAAAGGAACTTTTCAAGGTCATGCACTGTGTTACAGATTCATTAAAAGCCTTTGGATGGTCGAGAGTGACAGCCAACTAACTCTGGAGTGGCAGGCAGCAATGAGCTGATGATGTAGGGCATTAACATACCAATGAACAAACAGGGAGGTACACAAACACACCAAATTCTAACAGCTGAGAAATAGTAGGTGTCAGAATGCAATCAGCCAGACTGGAATTTGACCAGGGCACCAGGGCTAATATTGTTGCTTTGTTTAATGACATTTTTCTCCTATGAATTTCATTAAAACAACTGTAATGTTATTCATGTTATTTCAAGACATAACATTAGGTTCAACATTCCCGGGCATCATTTCCATTTAATGACAATTCTGCAACTATCAGACAGGCTGTAGTGGCTTGGCCAGACAAAGCTTTTGTTGGAAATGTGATCCCTTACACAGTACAGTTGATGATGTATGCTGCTTTCCTCAGATCTATCAACAGGACTGCAAAAACAAAACTAATCTGCAATTAAAATTGTGACTTAAGAGAAACACTGCTGAAAAACAAAACCAACGAGCTTATTATTTTTACATGATATTTTTATTTTATGATGGCTTCAGTGAATTACAGTCTTTATGTGTGCCAGTGATTTTTAATGTCCTAAAAAATGGGTTTGTTGGTATACCTTCTATGAGCAAGTTTTAATTACATTCACCAGCTTAAAGAACAAACACTTTCAACTTTCTCTGAACACAGGGGGGTGGAAATTGTTCAAAAAGTGGGAAGGAAAACAGAGTAAATAATTATTTTGATGTTGTTCTGTTATATCTAGTCTGGTGGCAAGGAAGCCTCCATCCCCCATTCCCTTCCACCCATTTCTACTGCAGCTGCACTCAGTCCTTTCTGATCTTGTTATATTTTGTGTTCAGAGATTCAGTGGGAAGGTGAATAGGCACGAGTGGTTAAGGCATTCACAGAATCATGGAATGGCTTGTATTGGAAGAGACTTTGAAATTAAGCTCATTCCAACCCCTCTGCCATGGGCAGGAACACCCTCCACTAGACTAGGTTGCTCGAAGTCTGATCCAGCTTGGCCTGGAACATTTATCTGTGTGCATTCCCTGATTTTTCAGCCATTTTTCTAAAAAAATATTGAAGTATTATATGTGTTATATTCCACAGCTGCTTGATAGAAAAATACAGAACTAAGTGTTTGATTGGGTAACATTTTAATTTCAGTGTTTTCAAACAGCAAAGTCATTAGATCAGTAAATGTATGCTTATATGTATTTAATTATCATAGGATTTTCAGAAACATATAGGACCAGCTGTTGGAAAATGTTACTGATACTTTCACTTTAGGTAAGACTTGTCACTTTACTCCAGATGAACACCTGGCTCTTACTGTTTAAAATATGTGTAATAGATAAATATCTAATTAGAACATATTCATCTTTAAAAATACATTAAAGCTATTCAAGCTCATGCCATACTAATGCTAAATTGCAGATTTATATAAAAATATTTAATAGTTAGGACCTGTGGCATTACTGAAAGGTTGTTTAAAAAATATGCATAAGCCTTTACCTATTGATCATTGCAATATATTAATTACACAGAGCAATTCAGAGGGGAAATAACTACTCAAGTTGCTTTGAATAAAGTTCTCCAAGTCTGAACTATAAAACATATTTTCTAGAAGCTTTTTTGAACTTTTAATGTGAATGTTAGAACCCCTCTGGAAATTCTAGCTACGTAGAAATATCACAGCCTTCATGGAGAAGTTTTTCCTGTATGTTTTTTTGACCACAGTGGAATCAGATGTGGGCTCAGTTGAGTCCATGGATAATATATTGATGTCCTTTCAGTCCAAAATTAGGAGGGCAGCTCATGTTTCTTCCAGGTCCAGGCCTCTCTGGGAAGCCTCTCATCAAAATTTTTAGTTTTGCAGTACAGTCTTTTTCCTGAAAATAATTGTGTAGTTGTTTACCCTTCCACTCATGAGTTGTCTTACTGACTTCAAGCAAAAATCTGAGAGGAGCAGTGCCTTTGAAAGCATTTCCCTCTAAATCCCTCTCCTTCAGCAGAAAATACAATATTAATATGAAATATGTCTTTTAAATCCAGAACTACAGGGATAACAAGGGGGAATGTGTTCAAACTGGAAGAGTTTAGATTAGATGTTAGGAAGAAATTCTTCCCTGGTAGGGGGGTGAGGCTCTGGCACAGAGTGCCCAGAGCAGCTGTGGCTGCCCCTGGATCCCTGGCAGTGTCCAAGGCCAGGTTGGACAGGGCTTGGAGCAACCTGGGATAGTGGAAGGTGCTCCTGCCCATGGCAGGGGGTGGAATGAGATGAGCTTTAAGATGCCTCCCAACCCAAACTATTATGTGATTCTCTGACTCTATGATTTAACACAGAACAATATATTACTTGGAGAGCAAATGTATTACTGTGATTTCATTGCATTTTTTCTCTAAGGTTTTGTTTTACCATAAGATAACTCTCAAACCGGGATTACAATAAATTTTCATGATCAGAACCAGCTGAATTTTCTCACTTCAATGAGGTTTTACTCTGGAATTTTCTCAAGATTAGCTGACTGGTTATCAGACAATGTGAGTGTCAACTTTTGGATTTTTCATTTTGACAGTTGCTCTATTTTCATGCTTTTCAAACCTTGAAATATCTGTTGAGTCTGAGATAGATAAAGTTTTTGTTTTGATTTGGTTTTGTTTAGCTTTTTTAAAAAACTTGTTTTGATTTGCTTTCTTTTGTGTGAGTAACTGTTTGGTATATATGTCAAAAATTGTCAGTCTGTACCTTCTGGTGCCGGGTTGAGACACTGAAAATACTTCAAGAATATGATAATTAATTTTAGTTTTTATTATATTTTTCAGTGCATGACTATGAAGCACTGTTTACTAGATGCTCTCTTACTCATATTATGAATCATGAAAATGCAGTATTATGAATTCCTTACCTTAGCATCAGGCTGAATTTTGTTGCTTTTGGAATTAAAACTGCTTTGAAATTTGTAACTATACTTTGACACTAGCAGTTCCAGTTTCTCTTAAAGACGTTTAGTTTAAAGAGTCTGTACTGAAGAAAGACTCTTGTTTCCCATTATTCAGACCAGTGCCCTACACAAAGAATGAAAGGTTTCAGTTTTCCTTCTGAACTTTTTAACTGTGACTCAAGGGAGATGCATTTTTTGCTGCTTATTAACAAAGAATAGTATACATTTTTGTTAATTACAGATATTTTAAATTGGTGAGTTTAACGACTTGGCCAGACTCTCTAGAAAATCCATGCAGAAAACCAGGATTTATCACATGTCATAGAAATGTCTCGTAAAATGAGATGTATCTGCCTGGGAAGAAGTCTGTCTTGCTGCTGACAGCAGAGGGAGGCTCAGACAATCACCTTCCTTGCCTTTTTACAGTGCTGCTGGGGTGAGATGAAAACTTACAAAATTGTTTCTGACATCTTCTCAGCTGAGAATCAAAACTTAGTCATTCATTCTGCTATTGCTGCTGTGAACAACAGACTGTACTTCTGAACCACACGTTTATCTTTCCTTTGGTTTTTGAATAAACACAATCCTAGACAATGACTAAAAAATCATAATGGAAATTTATTGGAAAAAATCCAGAGGAGAATAATGTACAGAAGAGCAAGTTCTTCAGTACTATTTTGTGTGCAGAGAAAGGGGAAAGGTATGGAGCACAGGCTTGATGAGGAGCAGCTGAGGGAGCTGGGAAACGAGCTCCGCCTGGAGCAAAGGAGGCTCAGGGGGACCTTGTGGCTCTGCACAACTCCTGACAGGAGGGGACAGCCAGGGGGTCAGGCTGTGCTCCCAGGGAACAGGGACAGGACAAGAGGAAATGACTTCAAATTGCATGGGGGGAGGTTTAGGTTGGACACCAGGGAAATATTTCTTCATGGAAAGTGCAGTCCAGCCCTGGCACAGCTTCAATTCCCCATTCCTGGAGGGATTTAAGAGCTGTGTGACAGTGGCATCTGGGGACATGGGTCAGTGGTGGCCTTGGCAGGACTGAGGGAATGGCTGGACTCGATGGCCTTAAAGGGCTTTTCCAACCTCAGTGATTCTTTGGTTCTATTAATTTGAATTTCTTATTGAATTTTTAAGTTAATTCATTCATCCATTTTGATTCCATCTTGACTGTTAATTTTCCATGTATATTCACATAGTTCCATTTTCCATGAGTGCCTGATGAAAATGACTTACATTTGTAAGGAGCTGCCATGATCAGTTATATCCACATACTACATATTGCCTTCCCACATCATATCACATCCTATTATTTGTTTGATCTTCAAAATCTGAACAATATAAGCCATTTTTGCTGTTTTGATGGAGCTATGACAGTTGTCTGAATATTTGGAATTAAAACTACTGAAGTTGTCATGATGTTTTATTATCCTAAAAAACTGTCAGACCTTTGAATAATCACTTTGTTGCACTATAAAAATGTATATCTGCATTCTGTCATGTTCCTCTACATGTCTAACTTCTATTTTTTAATTGATTTTGATTTTTCAACCTTTCTTTTACACTATTCATTGTCCTAAGAAATATTTCTCATATAGGTTTTTTTTTTAAATTCATTGTAGTGCTTTCCCTCCAGCCAAGAAAGAAAGAAAGAAAGAAAGAAAAATATGTATGTTTTTCTATGTCAATAAAATTGTAGAAGTAAATTTGGCAGTTACAGTCTTTTGGAAGAAAACTCTGTTATTATCCAGTTGACAGTCTTTAGCAAATATTCATTTATACATAATTTACCTCCTTGTCATTGCAATACTTTCATGTTTCCGTAGCCTCACACAAACCACATCTTCTTATTACCCAGGCTGCAGTAAATGCCATCAGACACACAGACATTTGTAATGAAACTGTTGGCTCATTTCTCAACTTATAATTGTGCTAACCTCTAGTGAACCACCCAGTAAGTCCTGTAATTCCTCCAACATGGAGCAGAAGACATTTGAAGGGGACTAAGATGCAGATAACAAGCTATTCTGTAGGAGAAGAAACAACAGCAAAACAATACCTGTACTGCAGATAATAAAATGTTTATAATGTAAAACCTGGATATTCAGAGATAAAACCAAAGCCAGCTAATTGCTTGTAGCTGAAGCAGGGCAAACCAGGACGTGTAGCAAGGGGTATACACAGGGGAGGGTATTGCAAGGTCACTTTGCTGCTAGGGATATTAAACAGCAGCACAATTTATATTGTTTTGAAAGGCTCCCAGTACTACTTCTCTCTACGTGCTTTAACTTCATCATCCACCTCAGAGATTTCTGTGCTCCCCGTGTCCTGAATCCTGACTCAGCATTACCATGTGCTTCCCCATCTTTGGTGGGAGAACACCTGGGAGGAGAACTGTGATGGTACAGAGAGGTTCTGTCACCTCTTGGGTCCTCAAGGTGATCTTGGACTGAGATTTGTCTGCTTGTCCTGCAAATTAATGAAGATTGACTGTTGTGAAGGTTTTCATATGACAGTCAGGCCAGGAGGATCTTTTGTTGTAATTAAGGCAAGCAAGTCATGCTGTAAAACTTCCACACTAAACTGCAGGTTTGGAGGAGCATGGGGCTTGTTTACAAGTGTGGTCAAGGTGTTGCAGTTTTCCTCAGAGTCCCTCAGAGGGAAATGTGTTGGTCACACAGTGACCATGCAAAGAGGAAAACCACAGAGGTACAATTTGTTGAGTGGTTGGTGCCTAGTGAATAGCCTGTACAGGTGCTTGCGCTGGATATTTCTTGTGGTTTAACCCCAGCCAGCAACTGAGTACCGAGCAGCCACTCACTCATTCCCCTCTGCTCCAGCTGGGGAGGAGAATTTGAAAACAAAACAAACCAAAAAAGCCCACCAAGTAAAACGTTTTGTAATTGAAACAGAATAAAATAAAATAATAATTATATTAGTGGTAATAATGATGAAAAGGAGAGAGAGGGAGGAACAAAGCCCAGGAGAAACAAGTGATGTTCACCACCCACTGACCAATGTCCAGTGTGTCCCCAAACAGAAACAGGCAGCTCTTGGCCCATTCCCCTGAGTTTATACTGGGCATGACATTCTATAGCATGGAGCATCCCTTTGGCCAGCTTGGGTCAGCTTTCCTGGCCATGCTGACCCTTGGATTTTCATTCACCTGCTCGTGGGCAGAGCATTGGACACTGCAAAACCCTCAACTGGAGTGAGCACTGCTGAGCAACACCCAAAAAATCACTGTGTTATCAACATTATTCTCATGCTAGATCCAAAACACAGCACTGTATCAGCTACTAAAAAAAAAGACTCTAATCTTGATGAAACCAAGACAAAAGAAAAATTTGGAGAGAGCTAATATTTCCTGAAGGACTTGCATAGCTCATGTTTCACCAGCATAACAAGGTGAAAGGAAGGAGCTGTGTGTAACTCTCACTCCAGCTCTTGCCCTGACCCTTTTATGTTATTTACTACAGTTCCAGTTCAGGAACCTGTTTCAGCATACACTTAACTAGCATGGAATTAATTAATGTTTTTCAATTTAATCTGCACTTGAGCGAAGATGCTGTCCTGAAAATGAGACAGTAAAGATCAACTTTGTAAAAATAAGAGAAATCTTTGCAAAGTGGCATATTAATATAGGTAGCCTCATTTATTGAGTGTGTTGTTTGTACCAAAGTGTGAATTCCTGGTAACAAGGATAGCTTGCTATGTGTTTTTGCAGTAGGAGGTCAAACTACTTAAAAGTAGAAATTTTGCCAGAATTTAATTGCACCTCATTATGGTGTTGTTAATAATAAGAGCATGAACTAGCATTTAAAGAAAATAAGATTAATCAGTTTAATCATCTTTGATTTTTTTAAGATTTACTTGTATTCTCATTTTAATGACTCACTTTTTTTCCCAGATGAATTAAGAAGTTAGAGAGATTTGTTTTTAATCATGTCTAACAACTTGCTTAGGAACAGAAGGATGTTAGCTTCACACACTGTGATATTGTTTAAGTTGTATAGTCATGGCAATAAAAGGAAAATGAAAAGCCCAAAAATGCCCTACCCCTCTCCCCCAAAAAAACCCAACAGTCTAAAAAAGTAAATAAAGGGGAAAACACATATTGATATCTCATCCACGGTTTCCAAATTTTACTATATATAATCTATGTAAAATTCCAGCTTCTAAATTTTTGATTAAATTCTTTGATATAACACAGTTATTTCAAGGAAATCCACAAAATCACCCTATTATAAAATGACATTGAAGTACATTATTACGCTTACACTCAAGATGTTAAATGCCTGCAAAATATCAAAATTTGGGTTTCGGTGCCAGTTATTTACATTACTAATCACACAGTTTTTCTGATCAGTATCCCAGAGCCTGTCTGCGAGTTAGGGTATGGTGTGTTGTTTATTTGCAATTAATATGTATTGGGTTTTATAAAGCTTAGTATCTTCATCTACCTTCTCCTGATGAGTGTTGTTTCTAAAAGAAGAAAAGGATGGGCTTCCCTTCTGCCATTAGTGCATTTATTTCCTCTGTCACTCAGGAAATGTTCTTTCTCTCTGTTTCCATCTATGCCATTTTTACCACCTACTACAATTAAAAAATATTAATGAGGAGAAAACTATATGTCTTTTCAATTTTTTTTTAAGTCATCTGGTACAAGCACTGACACAGATATGCAGGGTTTTGTGGGGGTTTGTGGCTGTCTGCATGTTTTAACACCATAATCTAACACCAACATTATGCTCAGTACAGGATATTCATCAGCACCACAGGCCACCCTTGGGGTATTCCTGCCATAAATAGTTAGACACTGAAATTTTGAATTCACTTTACATTTTGTCTGTGGTGGTGGGGAAGACAGCGTCTTTACATTTAATGATGATTTTCATTAACAAAGCCGTGGAATAAATCTTTCATTCTTTTCCAATCTGTGACTAACATATCTCAGTTAAAAAAAAAAAAAAATGTTAAAACTTCACTTGGTTTCTTAGATTTCCATTCATTTCTGCAGCTCATAATTTCTTGTATTTTAAAACCTGAGGAAGCATGGCATAATTATGTTTCATTGGGTTATTTCCCCTTCCCTTTAAAATCTGAGTGATTTTCTGCCAGATGTGCTTAGTCTGAGTCTACTTAAACTACAGACCAAACCTAGCGACCTTCTTATCTTAGCTTCATACCTTCCAAAAACTGATTCAAACCCCATATCAGCTACTGTCACCATGTCATGGTGTGTTTTCCACTGGAACCAAACACCAGGATTAATCTGGGTGCAGGTGGTAAGGCTGAAAGGGATATTCAAATTCTCAGAATTATCTGGGCATTTTCACTTCAATCTGACCTGATGCAGGAACATGGGTGTCAGGTGGCATTCCTCTAATCTCTTTTGCTCTCTTTCTCAATGTATTGTATGAGGAAAATTGTGTGGATTTCATCCATTTAATTAAAAATAGAGATTTTTTTCTTCCTTTGTGGTTTTTTAACAGGTTATTTGTTATAGGTCAGGACTAGGTTTCAGGCATTTGTGTGTTTTGTGTAGTCAGAGAAGGAGGTGGAAGAAGAGGAGGGTGAAAGAGGGAACAGAGACGATCTGTGCTTTGCTTGGCGTGAAATACACCTTGAGCACTCGCCAGACACGTGGCCTCTGACTTGAATTGTGATCCAGACCCAGGTAGCTCATTTCCCACTGCACCCCAGTGAAGAAATGCTGCTCATGAAGAAGTTTCATTCCCTTTTAAGCCCATTTTCTTTCCCATCTGAAGGGAACGAGGTGATCTCCCTGATGATTGCCTGTGACTACAAGATGGCTGGTGACAGCAGGTAACCTTTTCAAGACTATAATGCTCTCGAAACCAGGATGGAGTTAGAATTTGAGAATAGTTTGATTTGGTTTTGAGGATCTACAATGCTGAGAATGCCTGAGATTTTCCAGGAAACAGAAAAAAGTAAAGAGGAATGGTAAAGAGAGCATAGATGTGTCAGCAACACTTGGTGATCAGTGAGATTCCAGCCTGAAAAACCTTTGGTAAATATCAGGCTGCACTTCAGACACAGTGGTGTCTGCAAAAACTTAATTCTTGAGCCCCTGAGTAAATGTAATATAAGAATTTTAAATTACTTAATGTTAATACACTGCTGTATTTTGAGACAGAGAGTACTTCACTGTGTGATATCTTTGCTCTTGCTAGAGTATTGAGCCTTATTTGATAAATATTTGTAAGGAGAAAGAAGTGAAGTGTGGGAAGGTTTCATAGGTAGCAGTTTATTAATTACTACTTTTTGTTGCTTAAAGCATACGCCTCAATCCTTTGTGTTCTTTTAGAAGGGAACTAGTCCCAGATAATTTTGTGTAAAGATAATTTCTAGATGAAAAGTTTCCATCGAACTTAGTAAACTTCTGGGGAAGAATTTTGTTGTATTCAGTGTTACTCTACTCTTCAGCCACTGTGGAATTTGGAGCACGAAACCATGGCTAGACGGGAGAGTGGTAAAAGCGCCTTTTTACTCTTAGGGAAATCTTTCCTGGCATTTTATCACCAGGAGTGAAGAAATTAAAGTTAACAATACCTGAATTTTACTTTTTGCCAAAATATGTCTATCTGAGATGCAATTAATTTTTCAGAACTCGCTGGAGAATCTCCCACTGCTTGTACCATTGTTCTGTGAACAGAAAGAGTGACATACTTTCCACTGCTGTCAACCTAGCAATTTTTGTTTCATTTAAATTTAACTCACACACACACACACACACACACACACACACACACAAAATACTTTTACTAATTTTGAAACCCTATCATAGAAAAAAAAATATATATTTGTCCCAATTGCCTGACATTTTCAATATGGAACGTCCATAAAAGAGAAATTGCTTTTTATGGAGCTCAGGTAAAAAGGCCATGAGAGAAACAGAATATAATTAATTAAAAAAAACCTCATAAAAAACCAGTGGAATAGTTCCAATGGGATTTTTTTTCATTCTTCTTGTGCAGTAAAGTTAAAGGCTTGTTGTTATGCCAAAATTACACAGTAGTCCAGAAATCTTTATTTTTATAATCAGCAAATTCCTTAACCTTGTGGCTAGAAAATCTGTTCTTCTTTGGAAGTGTGCTTCACTAAAGCAGGATAGGATTGAACTGGCTGTTTTCTTTCAAAAATTAAAAATACAAAGAAAAACAAAGTTTGATAGTATTGAAATCTCTGGCAGAAAATAGTTCTGTAAAAAAAAAAGTGATATTTACACAGAAAATTAACACAATGCAGTAGTGAAAAAACCTCCCATGCTACCTGAAATTAAGTAATGAGCTGTTACTTAGAAACCCCATAAGGCCATTATCCACTTAAATATATTAAGCCTTCAGCTCCTTTAATGCATGGTTTTATTTGTCTAGATAGTGATTGAAAATAGATAATTTAGGATATGTCCATTTTTCTATATTGATGGAAGTACCAACAGTGCCTGTGTTATATCCTTTTTCCTCCTGCGTGTGTTTCTTATTGAAATCTCAAAGTCTGAACCAACGCAGTAATGTTCTGCCTTTACTTCCCTCCACATCTGTGGTTTTATCTTGATGAATAATTGACCCAAATGACAGTGGTAGTTGTGTTCTGAACAACCGCAGAAAAGACAAAGAATGCTGAGGTGGCTTTGAATGACAGATATGTGGATAACTAATGCTGAAGAATGGTGTTATGGCATTAAGTTTAGTTCTTTCTATCAGGGTAAGAGATTTTGGTATAGAAGATCTGCAGTCAGAACATAAGCTTACCAAAATCTGTAATTAGGATTTTGGGTTTGAGGGCTCTTTATCAGGCTGTCTAAATTCAATACTTAGGTTGCTTTTAAAAATGTTAGGAAGGAGAGGTTTTAGAACTAACTGGTAATATGTGTGGTAAGAAATCATCAGGAACAGATGGTATTCACCGAAGAGTTCCAAAAGAGTTCAAGTATAAAATTGCTGAACTCTTAACTATGCTTAAAATGGAATCAGCAACAGGGAAATGGAAGATGGCAGAACAGTCCAGGGAAATTCAGTAATCTGAGTAAATCTGAGTTCTGCTGGGCAAATTGATAGCTGCTACAAGAATGAATAGGAGTAACAAATATATGAATAAACATGTATAAATAAGAATATCAAATATATGAATAAACAGAATTTTACAGGCTAAAATCATTGTGGTTTTCAGAGAGGTTACTTGAGCTTCACAAATTAAATCAACAAACGTACAAGAAACAGGATTATGGCCATAAGTTTCTTAAATTTCCAAAGAGTTTTATTTGAATAACAAAAGCAAAATTGAAGGAAGATATGTCACCTGTTAGTAAGTGTCAAAAACAAGAACTAGCAAAGGTAGAAATAAATGGTGAAAAATGAAAAGTGGTTACCTTTATAACTCCAGGCAGAGAAATTCCTCTTTGAAACAGAGCCATCAATAACTATACGATAGGGTGAGAGGCTTTCTTTTTAACAATTTTGGTAAGTATTTAATTTTATTTTGGGTGGCAAAAATGACAGTTGAACATGATCAATTCTCAGTATAATTAGAGGTTTAAGATTAGTTTTTAATATGTTTAATACAAAAAGTATGCATTGCTCCTAACAAGACAAGAACTGGGGAGAATCAATTGATAAATCAGATTACATGTTAGAAAAGTGAAAATGCCTTCCTACGTAGTGCATAATTAACATTGCTGTAGGAATTACAAATGTAAAAGGCTCTTTTTATGGGTTAAAAAAGTTATTCAATCAGATATGCAGAGAGTTTTAAAGAAAAACATGACATTTCTAACTCAGGAAGTGTCTGAGCCTTAGATTCCCCAAAGCTGCAAGGAGATAACAGTTGGATTTTCTATGTTTCATCTATTTTCATGTCCTGTCCCTGAGCAAGTTGCTGCTGTTGATGATAGCATGGAGGGACAAGACGGAACTGTGGTCTAATTTATTCAGTGTCACTGCTGTTCTGCTGTAACACGTGTATAAAATAAACCATAACAACTGAATTTGAGAGGGCAAACACACAGAAGTCTCATGAAACCATTCATTTACATAAGTATTTACATGCCCATGCGCTCATATATTATACATTAATGTGTACAGCAGTATTAGCACATTGTTAATATAGAGTAATCACTTTAGTTATATTATGATTGTATGATTATTATATAATCATTGATATTTTATGATAATTACTGCTAACGATGGTTGGTATGGGTTTCCACTGGGATTCTTTCTGTTTTCTTCCTTGTCTCTTTTTCTGAGGTACTCTATTTTCCAAGCAAATGTTAGCTTGAAGCAGATGTTCAGTCTGTACTATAAAACAGTCCAGAACAATGGTCCCAAGAGCTCTTTGTTTTCAAAAGTCTATGAATCTTTTAACACTTCTTCATTTTGTCTTTAAGTTCAGGGAGATTGTTAGCAGTAGTCATATTTACTAGAATAATTTCTGGCAAGGAAATTAAAAAAAAATCATTAGATAATGAAGCCAATTCAATCCAAACTAAAGTTTCCAGAAAACTTTCAGACGTGTGTGATGGCGTTCTCAAATTTAAAGTATATATTGAATATACACATAAGGCAAGAATCAGGAATGGTGTTAGAGACAACCCAGGAACTCTGACTTCTACTCATCTGATCAAACATCACATAATCTTGTCTCCCTCATGCATGATTATATGCATTGTCTCATTTCACAGCAGAAAATAACAAGTAGTAAGGGGTGGAGAGATTCGCTGATGCAAGCTCCAAAGCCTAAGGCTGACATTGCCTTTCAAAACAGTTTCGGCTATGAGTGCTTACAAACAGATGTCAGGCTGGGGAAAAAAAAAACTGATCAGCAGTGTCACTAATTTGATGTCCTCAATGCTTCACTAGCTGGATGATTTCCCATCCTGGACTACTGGCCCATTAAACCTGTCTTTTATTACATAGTCATAAAGCTGAATGACAGAAAATACATAATTAAGACTAGTCAAATAGAAGGCAAAGGATCTATGTTGATCGCATTTGTCTGAGATGGTGAGGGACAAATTGGAATCCAAGGGCTAATGTAGAGGCACATTAAAGTGTTTGCTTTCTGTAACACAGAGTGGAGACCTTTATAGCTATGTGGGGAAAATGCTAGGTACATAGACAGAGCTATTATACCAGTTATCTGACATGCCGGGAGTAAAAGAAACAAGCATATTTCTTAAGGGCTTTGTATTGCATTAATCTTTCTCCCAAGAACAGGGGCCTGGATGAGATCTTTCTCAGGGACATGGGCAGTGGAATCAAAGGTACTCTCAGAAATCTTGGTGATGACACTGAGCTTTGTAGTGCAGTCACATGCTGGAGAGAAGGGATGGATACAGAGGGACCTGGACAGGCTGGAGAGATGGGACTGTGAGAACCTCATGAAGTTCTACAAGGCCAAGTGCCAGGTCCTGCAGCTGGGTCAGGGCCATCCCAATCACAAGTAAAGGCTGGGCAGAGACTGGATGGAGAGCAGCCCTGGGAAGGACAGAAGGACTTGGTTTTTTTGGTTGATAAGAAGCTCGACACAGCCCAGCCATGTGCACTGCCAGCCCAGAGAGCCCCAGCCATGCCCTGGGCTTCATAAAAAAAATGTGGCCAGCAGGCTGAGGGAGGCAGTGATTCAATCCCTCTGCTCCTTTCTGGTGAAACCCCACCTGCAGTGCTGCATCCAACTCTGGGGCTCCCAACACTACAAGGGCGTGGAGCTCTTGGAGAGAGTCCAGAGGAAGCCACAGAGATGCTTCCAGGGCTGGGGCACTTCGCCTGTGGAGAGAGGCTCAGGTTTTCCACCTGGAGAAGGGTCCAGAGAGACCTTAGAGATCCTTCAAGTGCCTGAAGGGAATCACTGGACAGGGACTTCAGGCAAGGGCCTGGAATGACAGGGCAAAGCGGAATAGCTTTAAACTGAAAAATGGACAGCTCAGATTAGATATTAGGAAGAAATTCTTCCTTGTGAGGGTGATGAGACCCTGGCATAGGGTGCCCAGAGAAGCTGTGGCTGCCCCATCCCTGGAAGTGTCCAAGGCCAGTCTGGATGGGTCTTGGAGCAACCCGGAATGGTGGAAGGTGTCCCCGTTCATGGCAGGCTTTTGGAATGACATGATCTTTTTTGTCCCTGACTTCATCAAGTGAGAAATTATTCCACTTCCTTGCTACAACTTCATTGCTCCTTCAGTCAGGAGGAATAATGAAAAAGTGACGAGAACCGAATCTTCAATATCATAACGTACATTGGATGTGGGCAAATTAAAGCTACCAAATTTAGACTCAAATCTTTGGTAGCCTCTGAGCTGAACTTTTGACTGCAGAGGTCCATTAGAGATGGTTGTCAATTACCACTTTTTTCTTGTTTACTAAAGCTGTAAACACCACCTCTTCATTCAACTGTTCAGGAAGAGTCTGTATGATTTTAGTCACTATCCTGGTGTAAAATGCTGCATCTCTAAGAGCAGACTACTTTCACTGAATAAATATTAATATTTCAGGTAAATTTGAGGTGCTTGTTATACTCTAACTGCCTCTTTTTTTAATGCGTTTTGTTTTCCTAATTCTGCCATGTTATAATATTTGCATTAGAAAAGTACTCTATATATATATACATTACAGTATTTACTTGTTTTTTTAAATCCATTATGAATTTCTGAAGTTGCTGTTCATGCTAAATAATTTCAGGTATTCACAGGTAGTACTGTCATGTATTATAATGTACCATAATGTACTATGTCTCATTATTCTTTGCTCTAGATTCTTGAAGTAAAGGCTGGAAATCTCGATCAAGATTAATGACTTGGGACTAGAAAATCAGTCTAATCTAATAACTTTGAATTTTAATGGCTTTTGAGTTTAATACAGCTGTTGCCTCAGTCCTGTTTTACTCAGACATGTGGGCAGTGTGGCTTTTTCCATGACTGATCCACAAGTTTTGCTTTTGTAACCTGTCTGCTAATCAATTTTAGGAATCAGTAAATATGTCTGCATGTTTCAGTGAAGAAGATTCACTTAAAAAACCTTCAGCAACAATAGACTACTAATGTGGAAACTGATAAACCTTCTCTGTAATTTCTATTAACAGTTTCTAATTTCTTCCTTTCATTTCTTCTGTTAATTCTTTATCTTTAAGCTTTGTCTTGTGTTTGCTTCACAGAAACATCATTAAGGGGACAAGCCTGGGAAAAAAAATCAGATTATTTCCTTTTAATAGAAAAGAAGATTAATTTGTTGTGCTGAAGACAAAATAACATTTTAATGATGATTACGGGTGTATAAATAGTTTTCAATTAGAGAAAATAATGCAGTTTTGATAACCATTATAGCAAAATATTGAGGACAAACTGCTAATACACTGGCATCAATGATTTTATGAACTCATTTTATTTCAATTCCTGCTGTCATACAAAAAAGTGTCTTTCAATGTTGGAGAAGCATATATAAATATAATTTTCTAGGCAAAATAGAATGGCTAGGAATATGCAGTGA
The DNA here is from genome assembly GCA_013397955.1 of Grantiella picta. Taxonomy (NCBI): domain Eukaryota; kingdom Metazoa; phylum Chordata; class Aves; order Passeriformes; family Meliphagidae; genus Grantiella; species Grantiella picta. The sequence goes on from VZRM01001094.1 coordinate 374,589, forward strand.
AAAATATCTGAACAATTATGTAAATCGTTGTGATTCTTGGGAATCAGAATGTAACTAAGCATTTAAGTTTTACTGCAATATTTTTGTTATTATTATTTCACCTTTAATAGAGGCTATTTTGTGTGTGGGTGAACCAGAAGATTATGTTGTAGCTAGCAAGAATGTTAACATAATTTTTGGTACACTGCGTTAATAAAACAAGTGTAATGAGCCATAGTGGTGTGCAATATCAGGTCAATGTGAGAATTAAACTGCAAGTAATTAGAATACTAAGATTGGTTGTATTCTAATTATCCTATGGCTAATAGTACAAAGTTGATTGTCTGAAACCAAAATTATTTGGGCTGGAGTTGTTTTAGCATAGATGAATATTAGCTGACACATTGTCATTGAAATGATATTGTCATTTGTTTTCCAGTAAAAAACTATCCCTTGAAGAAGCAGTTAGAGTTTTCTTCTGAATTGAAATGCAAAATGTGGCTGGATTGTGAGGCGCAATGACACTAGCTCAATGCATTTAATCTGCTCCTTTATGGTGTAAGTAATGTTAAGCAAATTTGCATTCCATGTATCTCATAAAGCAAGAACATGACTGTAAAAATGATCTCTATAAAACTACTAATTACAAGGCAGAAGCAGTAGATGGATATAGTTATATTCTGAGCACAAATTGGACACCAGTCCTGAGTGAAAATTCACTTCATGCACAAGCTGTTTGAATACAATCTTATTCTTAACTGAGAACTTCAGGAAAATTTCCAGTCATATGGAAAAATGGTGGGGAAAGAGTTAGAGTTTGTTACATTTGTACAACACCAATATAAAAAGTAGAGTTAGAAGTACACTCTCATCAGGTAGGACTCCCCTCATCTCCCAAGCCAAAGAAATCCATGATTCAGTTGTCTAAATTTGATCTTGTCACCCAATCCCTCATGGTTCAGGAGGAGCAACAAATGTTCCCAACAAATGTTCAATCATATAATCATCTGTCCTGTGTAAAAGTCATTCCTTTCTATGTGGTGAACACCCATCTGCACTGACTCTTTTCTTTTGGTGATATTAGCTGTGGAGGGGGACTGATATTTGGAAAAAAATTATGTTTTGCAAATTATATAGGTTTATTAAACAAAATAGTTTGGCTTGGTGAACTTCAGCTCAAAGGAAATGGTTTCTAAAAGAATTCTGCAAAGGTCCCTGCTTCATTCCCAGAGACTAATACAGCCTGCCTTTCTAGTTTAATTGTTGCTTCAACTGTGCATATAAACTTACTCCACATAGAACTTTCACAATAAATAACATTCTCTGATAACAGTTATCAACAGTCGAACTTTCATCAAATTTATCTGTTTCTTACTGTGATTGGTCAGTGAACACACTTTTCCTTGCATGAATCTTTTTATTATTCAAAATCTCCATAAAGATAAAAATGCAGTATATTTTAGAGATTGTTCATCAATTTGCTCCAGCACTATTACAAAGAATATTGGCGCATTAAAATTTAGAATTCTTGCTCCTTAATGGATTGCATCACTCACAGGCTTCTGGTTCTGCTTCTTTTTATTTCCCCAGTAAGAGGCCCATAAGCAGGAGGCAAAGCAGGAGCAGACAGGCATGTCTCCACTGCTGGGACCTGGGGAGATGCTGTCCTGCTAGACTCCTCTCTCATTTAGAAAAGCCTCATTGTAGAGATTACGAGCCAACTCCCCTCATTTTCTAAGCTGATGAGAATTTAGGTAATACGTTTTCTACAAGCAAGGAAAGTATTCACCCATGAACGAATTCTTGTTATTGAAGTAAATGAAAGATCATTACATACATCAGTGACTTCGGTGTAAAAACCAGCACTGGGCTAGACAGCTGCAAAGGCTGGATGCTCTGCAAGGGCAGAGAAACCAGGAATCAGTAGTGAGGAGCTGCACATCATCACAAGGCTGTGGCTTAGCCAACTAAGCTAGATGTGGTTTAACCCCATCCAACCTCCAGCCCCTTGTGGCCTCTTGCTCTCTTTCCAACCAGCAGGATCACAGAGAGAATTGGAAGGGTAAAAGCTGGAAAATCCATGGATTGAGACGAAGACAGTTTAATAGGGACAGCAAAAGCCATGCACAAAAGCAAAGGAAAAAAGGGAATGAATTCACTGCTTGCCATGGGCAGGCAGGTTTTCAGCCATCTCCAGAGAGCTGGGATTCATTCCATGTAACAGTGACTTGGGAAGACAAACACCATCACTCCAGACATCCCTCCCTTCCTCCTTATTCCCCCCACTTTATACACAAGCATGATGTGGCATGGTCTGGAATATCCCTTTGGTCACTTGGGGTCACCTGACCTGTCTCTGTCTCCTCCCACGCTCCCAAGCACCCCCAGCCCCCTTGCCACTGTGGCTGCACAAAAAGCAGCAAAGGGCCTTGATGGTGCCAGCCTTGCTCAGCAATAGCAAAACCATCTCTGTGTTATCAACCCTATGTTCAGCACAAATCCAAAACACAGCCCCTGGGGAGAAAACTAACTCTACCCCAGACAGAAACAGCACAACAGGACAAGTTAGTCCTGCTTCATCCAGCTGAGGTTAGAAGAGAACGACCAGCCCTGGAAACCAGGGCTGCCAGGTCCGGATCCTCAGATGAGTCTATGCTGAAGAGGCAAAGCCAGGAAGAAGGCAGAAATAAGAGCTCCAAAGACAGGGCCAGAATCACATCTGACAGCAGAATTAGCCACAGTCCAAGGATCATCAAGCAAGGCCATAGAGCGGAGGTTGTTTCGTATGTGAAGAAACAGAGCACCTTGGGTCAAGATGTTCAGAGTATCTTACAGGTACAGCCACATTCTAAAGAGGAATATACCAACTCCAATGTTGTCATCAGTTTTTTGAGTTCTCCAGATTTTTAAAGGGTCTAAAATCAGTGTAAGATTTTAACATCTGAGCCTGTTTGCATCCAATTCATGTAGATTTTCAGTGTGCAGATGGTGCCAGTAAGGAAGGTTCTCAGAGCACCTTGTAACCAGCAGGATTGTGGTTGTGTTTCAAAAAGTCTACTGAAGCTGAAAAACATGATCTCAGACTTCTGATGTCAAATCACCCTTCCCTCTGTTTTCAAACTTAATACACTAAAATGGGAATGATCCAAGTTGCTACACTAAACTGTAGTAATCGGTCATCTGGACTTTGTATTGGGGCACTGGAGTGAATACTAATCTATGCCTAAACTTTGCACAGTTTTAGTGGTTTTGACTGGTTCATTTTTTAAATAATAATTAAACTAGGTGTGTATCAAAACATTTGCAAAGGAGCTGTAACTTCTGTTGTATGTAGTCATTTTATTTTCATTGTCTATCGTATACTGATAGTGTAGCTAAAATAATGATAAAAATATTCAGAAATAATTTTCTCCTCTCCCCTCACTTTCTTCTTTCCAAGTTTCCTTCACAGTTATGTCCTGTTGACTAACACAGTACAGACAGCATCAATATTTATATTTTAAGGACAGCTATTGAGATCTATGTGTCTCTGGCTCAATAATACACAGATTCTGAGGACTTTTTTTTTTTTTTTAGGACAGCAGAAATAGAATTTAAGAGTGATTTATTTAAAGTGATTATTAATAACTAATAACATTGGCTACACAGTTTCATTGCTCTGCGATTACCTCAGAAGAGAGATTCCATTAGACCTGTAGGTACATCCTGGTTAACACAGGCTCAAAGGAATAGAGCTCTTCTCCAGAATGAAAGTCAATTTTCATGTAATTTAAGAATGAAAACAAAATTTAAAGAAAATCCTGCAATCTATATTGTAGATGAAGGGCTTTTCATCTCAGCAATGCTAGCAGCTTGTCACATAAAAGTCAATTCAGGTTAGAGAAATCAGTATTTTAGGTCTTACATAAGGAAATTGGTAACAAAGAGCCATTTGGTTTTATCACAGCACAAAAGACCTTCGCTTTTTCAACAAGAGACGTCTGAGTCTGGCTTCTCGCTCTCACCAACCTCTGTTTTATACATCTTCAAGAGAAGTGATAATATGTAAAGCTGTAATCAGCTGGAGTAATGTATTTACTTATGTACACATCAAGCAATAGAATTTCTACCATTTACTAAATTATTATTAACAAGGATTTCCCCTCTCTTATTTTAGATGCTTAGCACATTAAGAGACCATAGATAACTGTGGTTTCAGACAAATAGAGCTGACTTTTCTTAGTTGCAAGATATCCAGACAAAAGCTCTTGTCTGGAAATTGTTCGATTTCATTTATGCAGCACCATGCCCTGCTCTGTTCACATCTGTATTTAGATTTCAGATGAATCTTTATCCCTCTCTGAATACCTGTGTCTGGCAGTATACAGAAGGAAGATGATGTCTGCCTGAGCAGACATACCCCTTATACTGTGCTCACAGGGTCAGATCTCAAATTCACAACCCTTAGCATCATTAGGGTTGAGAATGATCTCTCCTCTCTTTGGAAATCTGAAATGTAGAGCTCTACAGCAGGATGAGTGGCACTCTAAAGAGCATCCCTGGGTGAGCCATATGTGGGAATGCTGATTTCCTTTCACTGATAAAGAGAAAATGGAGTCAAGATGACTAGCTCAGATGGAAGATAATTATGTTTTATTGCCGTAGAAACTCACTGAATCACAGAATACTTTGGGTTAGAAGGGATCTTTAAAAGCCATCTAGTTCAGTCCCTCTACAGTAATCAGGGACATCTTCAAACAGATCAGGTGGCTCAGAGTTGCATCCAACTTGGCCTTGAATTTTTCATGGGTTGGAGCATTCACCACTTCTCTGGGCAGCCTGTTCTGGGGTTTTACCACCTTCATTGTAAAAAATTCTGTCCTTACCCATAATTAAAATGGATTCTGATTCTGCTTTATACCATAACCTCTTGTCCTTTTGCCACAGGTGCTGATAATAATTTTGTCCCCATCTTTCTCACAGGCCCCCTTCAAGTACTGAAAATCTCCCCTATCTTAACTACTCTTAAAAACTAGGATATAACCATATCAAATCCCAGTGAAAATGAAATTCACAGCAGCCCATCTGTCAGAGCCTACAGGTAGAAACTGCTGCATTATTCCTCCTGAGGTTTTCTGTTTGTAATTTAGTATGGTATGTGTGGCGTGTTTAAATTAAACAATCGTAGGAGAACAGCACAATAGGTGTGTACTCAAGAGCATCTGTAATAGACAGAGAAAAATTAGGGAGACTCTGAATGAGTCTCAGAAACCATCTGTTAAACAGGATCTGAAATAATAAAACAATACAGTGGAAATCCTCTGTGGCTGATTTCAGGTGCTCTTATGGTTTGAGAAGGACAGTGATGAAAATGCTATTCATTAATTGCTTCCTGCAAAACTTCATGCAGAGTCAATTACCACCTGGAGACAGAAATAGTTTTTAAAGAAAGTTCCACAAATATGAATAATGGCAATAATAACAGTGCATACTTCTATTGAGTCAAGCATTTGGGGATCACAAGAACATCATAAATACAGTGAAAAATTCAAAACCACTGTGAAAAAGCTGTATAATAGAAAAAAGAAGTCTTGTGGGTCAAACAGAAAAAAAATCAGGATTCTCTGTTAATATTTAAAGTGCTCCTTGAACTGTCTGTGATTTGCATTGGCTTCTAATTTAAAATTATCTTCCTCCATTCTGAGGAAGAGTTTGCTCCTCTCAAAACTGTGCTGATGTGCAAAAAACAGTGATGATTTTTTATTGTGTCCAAATTGAAGGTGAATAAATTATTTGGAATGACCTCAAAATAATACACTGCTTAAAGATCGTATTCAACCAAAATTATATATCAAATGAGACAATCTAACCAAGGTGAAAACTGCACTTCCAAAACAGTGCAAAGTGTGAAGACATCAATGTTGTATCAACCTTCCATTTACCTCCTTTGTCACTGGTAGTCATCAGATCACTGTAAAAAATATGGATGATCTATATGCAGTTTTTCTTTTGTTTGTTTTTTTTTTTTCTTTGTTTTGTTTTGGTTTTTACTTAATTCAGAACAAGACCTCAAAATATCAAGTTTTTATGGGGGAAAAATGTTACAGGCTTTGATCTATTACCAGGATATATCCTGAGTCTTGAGATAGGCCTCATAATAACTATTTTAGGAATCTGAAGATTTACATGCACTTCAATAAGAATTAGAAATGGGTTTTTCCCATGATAATTTATTTATTTAATTTATTAAGTTATTTAATTTCATTCCTTTCCAACTGTGTATTAATATGACTCCCACTGATGCATTTTCTGAATGGTTTCCCGTGGCTCATTCTCAGCATAAGAGGAGCAATATATGATCAGTTAAATGTTTTGTTTGGTCGATGTTTTGTTTTATTTGATTTTTTATATAGATTCTCTTTTATTCTTATCTTAGAAAAAGTAGTTTCAGGAGAAATAATCTTGGTCTTGGAATGCAACAAGAGATTTCAATTTTTTTAGATCCTCAAAAATGTTATTCCTGGCCTTAAGGAGTCCTTGGATATGGTTTGTTGTACCTGGAGATAAACCTAGAGGTGGTAAAAAAAATCCTTTTTGCATTTAAGAGTTAAAATTATCAACCATATTTGTTATTCAGATGTATAATATTTAGAAATTATAAATCTGTGTCATAAGCTCATTGGTTATAATGTCAGAGATTGTGGTTATCTGAGCAAGTGATGTCATGGGCTAGAAAGCAGGTCCAGTGCAATCTTCATTAGAAGAAAAACTCTTACACAGCAGAGCATGACATTTGATGGCTTCTTGCTAAAGTTTACTGCATCACAAGCATGAAATGGGAACATGAGTTCTGGCTCTAGAAACCTGTCCTGATTTCCCCAATGAACACCACGCATGGCACATCAGAAATTGCACAAGTTTGTTTACAGGTAGTTTAATCTTTTACATTTAGCCCATGAGATGGGCCGTGAAGCCTTTGAAACACAGCAGTTACAGATGATTGTACACTCAATGGGTCACCATTTAGGTCTTGGACAGAAAAACACTTGAGATTCAGCTATAGCTAGAGTGGCTTGAAAAATCCAGTTAGCTCCTAGGAGCAGAGGTGCATGCCTTCATCAGAGAGAAGCCAAATATCCATATTGCTTCTGCATCCATAGTGTCTCTGCCAGGCTGTGCCATCTGTCATATGGATTTACCTGGTTTATCAGAACTATCTCCATATTCAGAGAGTGAAACCAGAAATCTATCTGGCTAAAAATGGTGGGAAACTTGGGATTTGCTCAGGTTCAAAAAGAAGTGACAGGGATCACTTGGGGCTGGGGAGGAAGAAGAGATATTCCTGTTTAATTCAGTAATGAGGATCTGTTTTCAAGAAGCAAATAGAGGAAGAACTGACAAAAGCCATATGAAAAAAAATCAAAATAAACAGTACAATAATACTAATCTAAGATAACAGGAAAAACAAGTGAAAGGGTGGACAGGGATCCACCATTCTGACAGACTGGCTGACAAAATATGTTGCTGAGCTGTGGTCCCAAAACTAAATTTTAACTTGCTCGTATTTTAAAGGAATTTGTGATGAAAATGAGAAAGGGCAAGATATGTGCAGGAGTTGATGGTGTGGCAGTGAAAGTTGCCATAGTCAGTCATAGAAGTAAATCTCCAAAGTAAAATATCCTTGAATCAGAAGAACTGGACCATATGCATCATAAAATTCAAAATGGAAGATGGAATAGCAGGCCCAAAGTGGTTTTTAGTAAATATTTAGTAAATATTTTCAAACAGATATCAAACACACTGTCTGTACTTAAGGAAAAGAGACCAGGGAAAAGGTTCTGTACACTTGAACAATAATAGTTTGTATATAAAATAGAGCAAAATATTTTGAAATTCTCAAAATGGGTTGACTATGGCTACACTATTGATGATTTAGAAAACAAAGCTGCCAAAATATTTTTTTCAATTTTGTAAAAAATTTAAGATGCTCAAGGAACTATTGAGTAATCTTCCCTGGGAAAATGCTTTTGAAAATTCTGTGACTACCTCATAAGGGCCCAGGAGGAAGCAATTCCAAAATGTTGGAAGTCAAGCACACGAGGCTGAAGGCTGGCTTGTCTGAGGAGAAATTTTTTTGGAGCTAAGGCAAAAAAAGAAAGTGTAAAAAAAATGAAAACAAGATCAGGTGATGTGGGAGGAACATAGAGATGACACTTGCCACTGCAGAGAGAAAATCTGTGTGGCCAAAGAGCATTTGGAGATGAAGCTCAGCAGAATTAAATTTTGGAGAAGAAAAAAAGAGGTTTTCTTTACAATGCATTCTTGGGTGTATTGGAAAGGGCCAGGAGTTGGACTCAGTGATTCTGATAGGTCTGTTTCAACTCAGGATATTCTGTGATTCTATGATTCTGTGAAAATATAGCAACAATTTTGCATATTAAAGAAGAAAATCTCTGTTCTGATTTCCTTTTTTCCTTTATTTGCATAAACCTCAATTAAATTACAACATTAAACTGGTTGCACCAGGAGTCCATTAAAGATTTAGTTACCTTCTGTGATGAACATTAAGAAGTTATTACTCAAAAGTCTTTTTAAACAGTTAAAAGTAATTAAAATATATAGGAAAAATCATTACACACCATGAGATACTTTTCTACGGAAAATGGTAGATTGTTTAAGACTCACAGAGATTTTAGTTTTGGGCTCAATAACTCACAGATGAGAGTGGGGTTGTGTTGATTTATCATTTGTTACTACCAGTTTTTCCCAGACAGAGAATGCTGCTGTAAAGTGTCTGGACTCATTTTATGTTTTGTTTTTTCTTTTCATGTTCTTCAAACTTGAATTTTTAAAGAAAAATAATAACAAATCTCCAAAACTGACTCATGCTCCAAGCATAGCTGAGTTTTCTGCTCCAATCACCTGAGAGATGAAAATATGTTTTTCTTCATCCTGATTATTTCAAGATCTTAATTTTGAAAACTTCTGTAGTTGTTTCATTCCACAATGTTTTCTAGTTAGTATTTTTGTTGTTGTTGCTGTTATTTAGGGTGTTTCTAGTTGATTTTTTCATAGCTGAAAATGTTGGTATTCATTTCTTCGCTATTCATTCCTTTGCTTAAGACATTGTTGGGCAATAAGGATAGATATGGGAAGATAGATAATCTGTATTTAAGGTCCACCATACTCTCCTGAGTTTTTACCAAGAATTGCTAAGTTTTAGGAGAGTCTAAAAAAATCTGAATCCAAAATCAAAAATAAAAAATGTGTGAAATCTAGGTTCACAAATATTCACAAATTATAATTCACAAATATAAAATTTTTGAATCAAGGAAAAAAACCTTACAAAAAGAGCAACATATAAAGTCATTATTGTTATTATTATATGTAGTAGTAGTACTTAGAATAAGTTCTTTGCAGGTATCTGGGACATATTGTCTCATTATTCTGATTACTTCCATGTAAAAATTAATGATGTAAACCTTTAGGAGGGTTTTGGTTTTGTATCCGTAATTTCCACAAAAAGGGGCCTTGCTCCAGGGAGAGCCACCAGGAGATCAAGTCCATATCTTCTAATTCTGGCAAAGTGTTTTGCTTTTGTTTTATTTGTTAGGGTTTTAATTTCCACAGAAAAATAGCATCTCATTATATTTTAAGCTTATATATTCAACCCTCAGCTGGGTACTTCTACTGTTTTTGAATATCAAGTATAGTTTCATCTTTTTACCAGTCAGCCCTGTAGATGGGGTTTCGCTTTAAAGCTTTTCCCTTCCCTCTATCAGCTGGTGAAGTTAACGTTTGTTGCAAAATAACATTTTTTTGAAAAAAACACTCATGTTCACTTAGTCTTAACAAGATTATCTGCTTCATGTGGCCACTGTGAACATTATTTTTCTAAATATAGAACAATTTTTCCTGAACACACTGGCTCTGTTCACTGTATGCTGAGACACCAGGCAATGGTCTCTGGGTGCAGGAAGTCAAGCTGGCACAGGCAGAAATTTGGTCCAACACTGGGCCCAGAGAGACACTTGGGCTTTGCACGACATGTTGCTTGGGTAGCAAAGTATGAGACAACTACAAATCAGGTGGATGTGGAAACTCCAGTGTTTCTGGGTTTTTGTGATGGTAGCTACATTCAGGGGTTCACTGCAGGTGGCAGATGGTTCCATGCCATTCCATGAACAGTCCTGCTAATATTTATGTGCAGCAGCAATCAAAATAGCACCCTATTGTCTCTTATGATATCATAGGATGGATTGAGTTGGAAGGACTTTACAGATCATCTTGTTCCACCCTCCTGCCATGGGCTGGGACATCTCCCACTACACCAGGTTGCTCCAAACCCCATCCAACCTGGCTTTGAATACTTTCAAGTATGCCCAGGAATAGGGTAGCCACAGATCCTCTGGACAACATCTGTAAGTGCCTTACCACCCTCAGAGCCACAATTTTTTTCCTCATATCTTATCCAAACCTGTGCTTGTTCTGTCACTCCAGGTCCTTGTCCAAAGCCCCTCTCCAGCTCTCTAGCATATATTTATATATCTCCTTTCCCATGTGTGCCTCATTTTACAACCAGCTCTTTCTTCATAATTCATGACAGGACTCTCAAATTATTGGAAGATGACTATTCATGATAGAGACACCAATTCAGGGGGCTTGGTTCAGTGGTCTGCATCCAGTGTTTTATAAAATAACTCATCACAAAGGTGCTTTTTGAGTTCCTTTTTCACCTGTAGTTTTTAATTTGTTCCAGACTTGCTTTAATTTGTTCCACCTTGCAAGTGTAAGATGCAGTGCATTTTTGGGAAGATGTGAAAGCACACTCTCCTGAGAAGACCCAGCATTTACTGTCAGCCTCCGTCCTTTAACCTGAAGGATATAATCTCACTTCTTCTCACTCTTTACCATATATGTACAACCTTTGGCAACTGAAGAACATATCAGTGCATAAAAAAACCCAAACCCACTCTGTGACACTAAATTCCCTAATCCTCAGAAATCAGGCAACAGTAGCATTTCGCCTGCTGCATTTGTGAATAGCTGCTGTTTGGATGAATAGCCTGGACATTTTACCTTGTGGGTAATGATATGAGTTAGCTGTTCTGAAATATTCAGGTAGATTCCAACTATTCTCCCTTTGGGGGTAAAAAAAAAAAAGGAACAATGCAAAAGAACAGGAAAGATATATGAAATAAAGGGGTTTTATTCCTCTTAGAAATGTAATCAGCATAGAGGGTGCAAAAGAAATTCCAATTATTGCATCTGCGATAACAGGAGAAAGACTAGAATAATTAAATGATTGTTGTATAGAGGGGCTTCAATGGGATTTGCAATTCACAAAACTTTTTCAATTATTTAAACTCCTAAGGTGGAAAAAGCAAAAATTGAAAAGCAAATTGAAAATCCCATTAAACCACTCCTGCTATCTTTGCACCTACACAGGCACATGACAGGATTTCTTTGTAACTGCAGATGTTTTGAGACAAAAAACCATCTGTAGAGAGTGACTGCCAGAAAAACACTGTTGTCTCTTCCTGTGAAATAGGCCAGGCAATTAATAAAAAGCTGAGAGATCACTGTAAAAGGTATCTAGCTCTATAGCTAATATTCCCTTGGCTATTAATAGTTCACCTGGAACCATGTCCGACCAACATGTTTATTTGATACTTTGCTGCCTATTGGAATGGGTAGATATGGCTGGAATATTTCTACCTGAGCTGGATTATTTTTACATCCCCTGAGATTTACGTCATTTATTTTAAAACTGTTCACCTTGTTTCATTATATTAACACAAAATGTTCCATCAGAAAGTGAAAATAATGCTATTTGTAGTACTGGGATAAATCACATGTTCCATGAACAACTTTTTTGAAAAAACATTTCTTTGGAAATTTGTTGGAAATAAAAGTAAGATGTTCTGGCCAGCTATAGTTATGATTGAATCATGCAATTTCAAACACTGCAAATATTATGAAATTGACAGAAAACTCATCAAAACAAATAAAAGGAATTCCACTGACTTTCATCACACCCTGTGTCTGGCAGTAAAAAGCTTCAGAGTCAAGCCCAAATATGTTACAACAATCAGTTAATTACTCCATGATCTGTGTAGCCTATTGTAATCTGTTCGTTTTTCCACCATCTCGGGTTTAGACTGAAATCTATAAAGTCCTTTCAAAGGGCTTTGATAAATACAGGGTTTTTAATAACACATTCATGCTCATCAGCTGCTGCTGTAGCTGAGAACATTTCCTCTACGTTCAGCGGACATCAGGGGAGATCTCAACCATTTTGGTGAGCTGGTAGCTGTTTGTGACTGTCCTGGTTTAATGCCAGCCAACAACTAAGAATTCTCTCATCTATTCCACTGCAACCCTACCTCAGTGGGGACGTGAATCAAAAAGAAAAGGTAAATCTCATGGGTTGAGACAAGAGCAGTTTAAGAATTGAAACAAATACACAGATAATCTTAAGATAATAAAGTAGGCTACTCATAGTAAATCCCAAACACCATTTTACAAGCTACTAAGAAGAAAATTAGCTCTATGCTGGCTGAAACCAGGACAATTATAAAAGTAGTATAATACTTATGCCTGTGTGGAAATATATCAAAATAAAAAGAATGTTTAAAAAAATGAATTTGCATACCATTGAGTTCAAAACAGAAGTTAAAAAAAAAAAAAGTAGAATAGAGCACTTTGAGATCATGGAAATCTGTAACACCACAGGAAAGAATCTAACAATGCTTCATTAAACAATATGAAATAGTATGATAGTACCATAAAAGTAAAAATAATTCTACTTATAGTTCTTTGAGAATTTGGATTTTCCATGAACAGATTTTACTGGAAAAAAAACATTGCTTTGGAAATTTATTTGGAAACAGAAGTAATATATTCTGTAATATATTTTAAGTAAAACATATAATACTATATTTAAATAGGTTACTATATATTTGATATTATAAAAAGTAATATATCTTATAGAGAGAATCCTTTGCTGTATAGAAGTCACCCTCTCAAGTACATTTGTCCCCTGAGAATCTAAAAGACCAGAGCCTTGTAAACAAAGAGAGGGATAAACAGCAAACTTATTCATCAAACACTCACTAACTCACAGCACAGAAAGACTTTAGTAGCAGGGGAAAATTCCACTGGATATGGTATACTGACACAAAAACTGAAGGGCCTGATTTTTCTCTCAGAAATTCTTGGAAAAACTTCCTCTGACTTCAGTGGAGTGACAGTTAAAGGGAGATTACTATGGAAAGACGAAAATCAGATTCCAGGCTAGTGAACCCAACAGCTTTCATCGTCACATTACTGTTAAAATATGAAAAAGAAAAATGGCTCCTTTAAAAAGAATGAAAGGAGTTCCTGAAAGCACCTAAAGTCTCTTACCAAGGTTTATCTAAAACCTTCATATAGAAGGAAAACAATCATCTATTTAGTAGTTTTATAAAAATGATATCTTGGATGATTGACTTTTATGATAACTTGAGTTTGCTTCCTTCAGTCCTAAGACTAATTACATTTTAGACAGGGACATTGATTAGATAATGCCACACAAGTACCAGTTCTTAATGATGCAAAACGTGAGCCTCAGAAATAAATTGTGTTTCAAAAATCACTTTGCCCACAGGGCCTCTATATCCCTATCCTGTCAGTCCCCTTTTTGCAGCTAGAGGCAAGCAATAGTGTTCCTTTGCTATTTTAATATGGAGGAAATAAGGAATACAAAAACTGAGGGAACAATTCCTGCTGTATTTAAAGGAAGAGATTGTAAAGGGATTTTGAATAAAAGAGGTACAGCTAAGTATTAATGAAAAAAACCTGTTCAGAGAAACTATGATATTTCGATTAACTATTTAGGGTTGTTATACTCTCATTTCTACCTTCTCACCTGCTCAGCAGACATAGAAAATTCTTTTCTCCCCCATCCCTCTCTCACAACTTCAAATGTGTAATAATTCTTTATTTCACTACATGTTGAACAACTTAATGAGAACTGAAATAATATGCAGAGCTTAACATACTACATGTACTTAATGGGCCTACGATAATAAAAACTCTGGGCTTGGACTGGGGCCAAAAAATGCACTTACAGCAAGGTTTAATTATTAAAAGTTTGATTGTCTGCTCTCTGGTTCTTTCATTCAACGTGGATTTATTTGCTTCTGGATGTTTTTAACTGGGTGTATTTCGTGAAAACATAATAGTCCTTGGATTGATTTGGGCACGCTAAGAAGGAGCTACCAACTGAATCCTATACACAGAATCCTATAATGGCTTGAGCTGGAAGAAACCTTTAAGGCTGATCTCTTTCCAAAACCCCTGCCATGGGCAGGGACACTTTCCACTATCCCAGGTTGCTCCAAGCCCTGTCCAACCTGGACACTTCCAGGGATCCAGGGGCAGCCACAGCTTCTCTGGGCAACCAGTGGAACCCACCCTCACAGCAAAAAATTTCTTCCTAATAACTCATCTATCCTTGCCCTCTGTCAATTTGAAGCCATCACGTTAAAGCCATTGAAGCCCACATCACCCAAACCATGACTCTTCAATTTGAAAAGCAAAACTGCATGAAGATCTGACTTTTCAGGGAAAAATGTGGTGGAGATCTACCTCAAAACTCAGGATACCTTTTAGAAATGATGGGGGTAAGGGGATTTGAACTCACACAGAATAAATGTGTTCTTTTCTGTTCTTCTCATGTTCAGAATTATTTTCTTTGTCTTCAAAGAGAGTAATTGCAATAGTCCACATCATCTTGCTTTGAAATGAAAAGAGCTTTGCTCCAAGGGAAAGTGATACCAAATGTGTGCTCTATTTCTCGATAGTATTTTTTTTTCATTGACTCATATTTATTTTTTTGCCACCTTCACTTGTTCATGTAGAGAAGATTGATTCACAAAACAAAAAATAAAATTATAGAACTTGAGTTATAGCTTGGCAAAACACATGACTGAAGTTATTACAGTTCAAGAATGTGTCTTTGATTCCTTTATGAAGAATTATAGAGTCCAGCAAGCAAAGGTGACTATATTTCCAAATCATAACTAATTCCATAATTGGAGAAGCAATGATTTTGATCTTGTATCTACCTTGCTTATATTAACTCTTAATTAAATGCTACTTAATTAATGAAAATAAATCCTTTAGGAAAAGAAAAATATTACATGAATAAGTCTTTCACCTGAAACCAAATCTTGGTAGAAAACAATTTACAAAAAATCCATTTCCTAAAAATGATTACACGGGTTGCTCAGCCAGTCCATTAAAAAGAAATGAATGCCAGTTCTGCTGAAATGAAAAGGATCCATTTTTGGTTTGATGAATAGTTTGACTCATGCTGCAAATATGAAAGAACATCTGAAAAATATTTTATATGTAAGATAAGAGTTTTCGTTAATACAGCTTGGAAACTTGCCTGAAGAAGAGTATACACAAGATAATGCTAAGTATACATGTATTGTAAAATATAAAGATAAAAAATTTTAAATTATTTCCTTCTTCATTTATTTTTAGTACCGGTAGAAAGAAAAAGAAGAAGAAACATCATAGAGAGGATACTGCATGCATCTCTCTATGGCATAACGTAGAGATCCCAGAACTCACATAAAATAACAGAAATTCTGCAGATGAGAAGCAGAGAGAGAATTTGTAGGCCAGAAACAGCTTAGTCTCTTCTGTAAGATACTGCTCAAAGCACTAATTAGTCTCACTTAACGACACTGTGCTCAGAACCATGTTGATAGTGCCATGCTCTTTCCAGCTCTGGAGCAAACTCCAAGGATCTAGGGTGGGTGTTTCTGCTTTGCAAAACATGAGTTTTTTATATCAGACACTGTCAGCCCCTTCTCTTTATGGCAGAGCCCAGATGATGTGACATTGAGAGGCAGACCATGCCCTTTGACAGTGCCCAGCAGCACAGCCCAGGGACACCAGCAAAACAGATAATGACCTTGCTTTCAGGACAAATCTAATCCTCAAACAGCTTCTGGTTGGAAGTGAATTTTTCTGCATGTATCAGTCGCCAGCGAATTTTTCGCATAGGAGTCCATTCAAACTCTTTCTAGGTTAAGGCAATGTTTTAAATGTAATAATTATTCTGGTTTAATTTGTTGTTTTCTATTTGCGTTTTAAAAGTGAAAAAATTGCACTTCATTCATTGTTTTCTTCCTACCACTCATATTTGTATAAATTTCTGTCTGTAATAACATTAAATAAACTTAATTGTTCAAACAAAAATTACAAAGATATATCAGATAACAAAAGCTGTATCATTTCCTTTACAAATGATCAGGCTTTTCAGAAGCGTCATCTTTAGGGCCACTTAAGACTTACAAAAAAAAGTAGGTTCCAGGTTTCTCAGAAAAAACCAAACAAATAAAATGTTGGTGGTATACTCAATAATGACATATGCAGTATAAGGTTAGAAAGAAAGAGAAGAAAAAGAAAGAAAGAAAGAAAGAAAGAAAGAAAGAAAGAAAGAAAGAAAGAAAGAAANAGAAAAGAAAAGAAAAGAAAAGAAAAGAAAAGAAAAGAAAAGAAAAGAAAAGAAAGAAGGAAAAGAAAGAAAGACAAGAGTAGAAACAACAGTCAGCTTGTTGTACACTGTGTCAGGAGCATCTAGAAAAACTTCATCTAGTAAAAAAATGAGGTATTTTATGACAGAATTACTTTGTCCCTGTGTTCAGTTTCATAGCTGAGAAGCAGAGAAATTAAAAAGAATGTATTACTTGCTGTTACAGAGACCTGATGAAGTGTAAGTAGCAGTTGAAATATGAACCTCTGGGCTGCAGGCCACCAGCATCTGTTTTCTCTTCTGCATATTCCAGTCTTTCTGACTCCTCTTGTTTTTCCAGCTTTATTTTCACATCAGCATTTTTGTTTGAATTGCCTGGTTCCACATTTTCTCACGGTTTCCCACCTCCATGACATGTTTTTTTGTTACTCTTTATCATTTTTACTAATAGTTCTTCACATTTTTTCATTCTCCTTATGGCTGCTTTGCCATCAGTCTTCCCCTGCCATTTCTTTTGTATTGTTTCCTTTGCCTTTAGTTTGTGGGGTTTTCTTTTGGTCATGTCCATACACCTTCCCAGATAAAGACAACTGTTTAACTGGATGTGAAAGGCAGAGGGGGGATTGCTCAGCTTCTCTGAGCACTCCAACTCTGCAGAGAGTGGATGACTTTTTCCTGTGGTTTCCAGTCAGAAGTTTCCTGTCTATAGCACAGGGGATATCAAATCACTTCTATTTTCTCCTGAAAAGGGACAAGCCAGGGAAAAGATCTCACTACTGACACCACACAAGAGAACAGAATGGCGTATATTGTGAGAGGAAATAATCTGCAGTGTAAGAGGATCTAACTTTCATTCAAAATAACAGAATACCAGGCCATTTCCTTGAAAACCTATTTTAACTGAAATCTGTAAACACATGTTCCGGTGCCTCAATGGGAGGCATTCACTCTGATCCTCCAAGGAGATCGAAATGTGTTATTGGTGTTTTAATGTAATATGTGTCACAAAGGGTTAGCTTTTCATTTCTTATTGTCCTCCATACTATGTCATGCTCCATCACAGAACGTACTGTCAATAGGCATAGTAACAAAGGACAAGCTGATGTGGTGTGACAAGACGGGCAGAGGTCACTTTGATACTACATGATGTAGCTTTCTAGAAGTGTGCCAGAAATGCCATAGTCTTAAAATTTTTAAGCTTTCTGCTGTCATGTAATTTTATGTGGCTGAGCCACGTCTTCATCCCCATATCTCTGAGATACGATCTGTACTATTTCTCTCTGTTCTCCTGAGGTGTCTCAAGCATTTAGACCTTCTCATTTACAGAGAAAAAAGGTGCAAAACCCCCCTAGTGATTTGAGAGACCCCATGAGAGTCTTTTAGTTCTGTATACAGAAAAGGTGTCAGAAACAGCCTTATTTCAACAGCATTTTGTATGGCTTCTTGCAAAAATATGAAGAATTTGAATTATTCTTATCTGTTGATTTCTAGCTTATTTATTTCCATTATCTACCCAGTATTAGGATTGGGCTATAGGATTTGGATCATATATTTTTTATATTTTTGGCACAATATTTTTTAAAAATGAATGTGACTAATTCCCTCATTTTCTCATTACTTTGCAGTCCATTATTCAATGTATCATGCTTTCTATACCTACAGTATCCACGTAAAATGGGGAGAAGTTATCTGTGACAGCTGACCATATGTGGATTTAGTGAGTTATAAACTCTAAAATAAGATGTCAGGTTTCTTTAAAGGGGGGGATATCTGTTAGGCAGTGGTTCGATTATGTGTTTAAATTCAATGGAATTCTGGATTGCTCTTCTGCTCAATAACAATAAGCATCAGCTGGGTAGACACTTTCATATTTAGTTACTGTTTCCTAGTAATGCTGCTAGAGAGGTATTCAAGAGAAAAAAAAAGGGTAAATAAAATCAAAATCTCAAGTAGGCAGAGAAGGAGAAAAATCTGTTTGCAGCTGTGTGGTTCATTGCAAGAATGAGTTAATTCTGGGCTAGTTTTTCTCTTTCTAGTTACAATCTATGTCAAGTGAATAGATGAATTTTTCCCATTTTCACTTCTCATTACAGGGTTTGTCATGAAAAGTGAGTTATCACTGGATTTTATTGCCTGATATATTTGGTGAATTATGACTGTGCAGAGGACATTTAACCTCTTTGACTAGTGTGACTTTTCTGACTGACTATTCCTTGGATGCAAGGGAGTACACAGGAATTCAATGCATTCTTTCCTTGCATACAAAATCAAAGATGACTCTTTTCAATGAAGCAAAGAACAAAGGTAAATCACGTTTAAGTGCACATTGTGATCAGACAATGTTATCCCTGAACAGCAATCTTGAAAAATTAAAGAAAAAGCTAATGCTTCAAGTCATGATTGCAGAAGTGCTTAGCAGAGTTAAATCATTTGGCCTGTAAAAGTGTCTGCTTTTACTTTGCCTGAGCTCTGACCTCCAGGATGATGTTTCTCTAGAAAACATTTTGTCCTTGTATTTAAAATATTAACAAGTAAAGGCAGTATTATTCCTTGAGAGAAGCATTGTCATTTGGCAGTTTTCAGATAATGTCACATGTCAGAAAGGGCCATCGCCTTCTCCATTTCTTCTATTACCAGGATACTTCCCAGAACATTATCTAATTACAGTAATTAGGAAGAACAACAGAAGAAAGCAGTGAGAACATTTTAGTAGTCAATATATTTTGGCTTTTCCTTATCAGTCATCTGCAACCAGGCGCATATATTTGATACGTGGGAAGTGGGGAAGGGAGGGTCCATTTTACTTCATAAATGCTCTAGGAAAACACATTTCCTTATGTCACATAGTACACATATTGCCATATTACAGATAATGCCTTTTCACAGCACTGCCACACTTGATAATTATGGCCTTTACATTAAAGACCTCAATTTAATATACGTTATAAATATCCACTATGTGTTGCTAATAACTAAGTTAGTGGACAGATGGGAGGAATGTTGTCCCAGTGAAAATGAAGACACTGAAATTGCAGAGTTACAGAAGGGCAATGGAAGTACACTATACCAGTCAGTGCCAATAGAGGAGATCACAACCTTGGCTCCTCAGTAAAACCTACACTGGAACTTTGTTAATTATGAGGAATCTGCCACTGCTTGGAGCATGGTAAGATCATCTTTGTGGCTTGTAAGACTTCATTATATGCATGCAGAACCTCCTTGTCTGAGGATCTGCAAGCTGCTACCAAAACATAAAACACAAACACACATATCTGGAGTACAGGGTGAATATATGCATATGTGGACATATAAAATTAAATTTTAATTAGCAGATTCAGTGGAGGCCATGCTCTAACGTAATGCCATGGAATGAACAGGGCATTTCAGAGTGGGAAGCATGAACTTTCACAGTGAGGGATGAAGAACACTGCTGTGTCAGGAAAGAAAAGTTCTCATTATCTGTTCTCTGGCTCCAAGGAAAATTGTAGTGGTTCATGCAAATATGTTTCTTTTAATCAAGAAGGGCTTTATTTGCAGAATTGACATGTCCTCTCCACCAGCAGAATTGAATTATTGCACTGGAAAAACCTTGCCGGTTCTAGAAATTCTTTGTCTTTGGGATTTGTGGAAAAAAAGGAGGAATATTTTGTTAGAGTGGCAGATTCACTGAAGAGCTACTCAAAGAACATCAAATACGTGTTACTCTCACACAAATTTCTGCCATTTTTTAACTGGAGAGAGTAAACTCAGTGGCTAAGATGTCTGAGGCTGCTCCATCAGGTTTGATCAGGGAGCTCCATCAGGGAGCAGATCCATCAGGTTTGCAGGACTAAGTTCTGCTTTACTTAGTAAAAGTCAGAAAAATGAAGTTTGCAAATTGTGGTCAAACAGCTTAATGAGTATGGCTGCTCCAAAGAGAACAACCACTAATTAGTCATGCATGCATACCAAAGAAAGCACACTGTAATTTCTTTAATCAACCCTAAACCAGGGAATAGCACAGGCAGAAAAATTAATGTGTTTTAATCAAAGTCATAATCACAATCATCCAAATCTAATGTTATAAAGATGCTATCAGTCATCAACAACACTGCATGCCAATTGTGCACTGTGTTGAGGTACAAACAAATTATGTGTAAAAGCTACTCGCATATTTATCACAGAATGAGGCCTAAAAGAGGATTTATGTGTAGCCAAAACATTATTCCTTACAACACAACCCATTAGCTGTGCATAAACATGTTTAAGCAACTTAGACAACGTGCATCACGATGGGAGAGACCAAAGCACAACCCCAGGGTAAAATGATTCAGAGGCTGGTGTCACTCTGAGCTTCGTGTCCAGATGCAAACCGACTATTCATAATAACAAATTAATCATGGGAAAGCCAAAGGAAGGGGGGGATGGCAATCAAAGGTATTGTCATATTCTGAAATCCAAGTATGTCTGTTCTAACCAGTCTTAAAACAGTCCTGCTGATTAGAGGAAAATGTGAAGAAAAATACATGGGAGGAAGAAGATAAATTTATTTTCCTTTGTTTGATACTGGAGCATGGTAACTCTTATTCCATAGCAGGCAACTATTAAGTAACTCTTATTCCATAGCAGGCAACTTCTTAAGTTCTTGGAACCACACCAGTGGGTCAATAGTCACCAATTTAGACATAGAATATGTTCTTCTTATCTCCAAATAATCAGTGTAACACCCTCTGTGCATCCATGGGGATGAAATCTAAAAGCAGTATTAGTGATAGAATTGAAATTTGGTTTATAGTACTACTGAGGTGACTAACTAAATAGGTAAAATTCTTCTAAAAATTAATTTTTGAGGGAATCAAAAGGGTGTACATTGTTGACTGAAAGAAGTATAACTACTTTAAAATCATCTAGGATCCTTTTGAGACAATGTACATGAAAGGGCTTTAGAAAGATCCATTGGTCAGATTGCCTTATTTCTACAACAGTAAGTCTGTCATCTTTGTGGGAAAGAGCTTCTTAATCCAGCTCTAAATTGCCAAAATCATAATCCTTTTATGTGAATACTTTTGGATTCTGTTTTTGATTCTGAACCACAGATTTAGGAGTGGATCACAGGGGATCACAAGGAGTAGCTACACACTGCCTGTACAAAATTTCATGTACTGTCTACAAAAAACGTCTCAGGGATAATTTTCATCAACGCTCTTAGACTTTAGGAGGGAGGAGTGTATGTGCGTGAAGCTGTGGTAAACTATGTTTCATGTTACAAAGCTGACTGACTGCTGTCTCTCAGTGAATGTAAATTAGACTGCAAAAATTAAAAATCAGGAATATTTTCTGGAAGATTGAATGCAACTCTGAATGACTCCTCATGACTGATTCACTAGGAGTGATCAGGGAGAAATATTAATTTATTTTGTATAGTTGGGTATTTGTCAAGGACCAGATTCAAGAATGCTTGGATTCAAGAAACAGTTCCTTCCTCCCCTACATCAAGTATTTTACTGCAGTTGGTTTCAGACCCCTGAAATTGGACATCCCACATCAACTGGAATTTCAACACCTCAACAAAAGCTTTCAAGCTCAGGGCCTTACTTCTTTCTTTTTTATCTTCCTGGCAAACAAACAATATTTTTATTGAACTCTGATCTCCAAACAGCTAACTGAAGCATGTTTATTTTCACAAGCACCAATACTAGATTTGTAGATGTTCTTCAGGAATGTTGGCAGTTCATAGGCCAATAAAGAGGAATTGCACTGAAGCTGATCACTAAGCAGCCATGTTGTAACCAGGTAATATAAATCAGTTTTATAGGAAGGATTTAAAAGAGAACGGTGATGTAGTATATTGTGGAATCTGCTCAAACCCCAAACTTTGATGAGTCCTGATTGGTATATTGGCAATCCAAAGCAAAAAAGTGATAACTTTTCCCCCACTTCTTGGACAAGTGTATGCCAGACTGTAATGTTTATTGATCACCATTTTTATCACTTTCCATTGACCATTTAAGTCTGTAGTTATGCGTAAGGACTATTGATTGGGTAGTAATTACCCTCTAATGTAGGTCAGTTAAGGTCATCAGTACCAACTTGCCCTTCTTGATTTTTGTTAATTTAGTTTATTGGGATTTTGTTTTTCTCATTTTCAGTTTTGGAATTGATTTCCTTTTTGGTGCCTTTTTACATGCCATTCAATATTTAAGTTGTTTACAAGCTGCAGAGAAACTTCACCTTCATAAGTTCTTTGAGGAATATCTATTTCTGCTGTTATTATATGCTGGTCTTCAAGAATACAATATACTTCAAGAATACAATATACTTTCCTCTGGGTAAAATCTATGGCATAAAAAGTAAAGAAAGAAAATTAGTGCTAAAAAATTAAACAAACTCAGAAAGATTGCTTTTATATGTGCTTCTCTTTGGGACAACTTACAGATGGTAATTCAGATTACATTTCCTCTTATAAAAGGATAGTGAATTTCCCTCTTCGAGAAGCCACTGAAGTCAGAGTAGAGTGGGATTGTTTTTAAAGACATGGGCCAGAACTTTAATTCTGGTCTTATAGTCACAAGAGCTGAACCAGCATAGGGTGTGGGAGTATTAATTTACTACTGAAGTGTGGGTCCACAATGAATTATTGCACTCTGCAAGCAAATAATTAGAGATAGAATCATGAGATGGGGATATTACTTGTAACACTTGTCTGCTATGTCTGAAATTGAATCTTGAGTACTTCCAGGGAGAGGTCATAACTTCCAATTCACTTTCACAGAACCAAACACAGCAGGGACCTGATCCTCACAGAGTTTGTCTTTGAGATGACACAGCCATAGAAGTTATGATAAAGCAGTAATAGGTTTTATTCAACCATTGAATTGCAACAAAAGTGAGTGATATACAGCAGATAATTTTGGAGGCAGGAAAGCTAATCAGAGAGTATTTTCCTTTTTATACATGTTTAAATCAATTTTTATGACCATATATAGAAAGGATATTTGCATTTCATGGCACACAGATATCTGAAAGATAATTAAAACTTCCTGAATTTCCCCAAACTAATTTTTTTCTTCACATAAAATTAAAAAAAACCAATTTTCTTCTCTGCATTTTCTTTTATCTAACTCTATGTTCACATATTCTACAGAAAATTATTTCTAGTTGTCTCCTTCTCCAGCCAGTTCAGAACAGTATTATTGGTGGCTTAAAGAGTGACTAAGCAGTTGGGACATATTTGTGAGAACATGGAATCCATCTCTGTGAATAAGGATCATTGTAAAAGATATCTGACTGCCACATAGAAAAGAATTAAGCACATAATTTTGTCAGTAAAGATATTTTGACTTAAAGTGCCATAAGTGATGCAAACTCAAAAAGAAATTTTGCAGAAAATATGTTGAAACATCTTAAGCTCCTGAGTCTTTGCTAAGTATAAAATGGCTTTCATAAAGTGTTCTATTCATTTGAGGCTGTACAGTTTTCAGAACTACTGGGCAAAGTGTTTTGTCTTTAGAAGGCTGGAATTCCCCCTGGCTGTTGTTCACACTGACCTTTTCATTGGCTCGTTGTCCATACTTGACATGGGTCAGACGGACAAAAGCTGCTTTCGTCTTGTCAGTCAAACTGAGTCCTTTGTAATTTGTCCTTTAAGGCCATGTCATGCCTTTTGTGAATACTTTGGACATGAGAAATCATATGAGAATGTGTTTCTTGAGGAAGGTGAAAGTGTCATATTCTCTTCTTATAAAAACTGTAAAAATCCCTTCAAGGATTTACTCCTGCTAATATGTACAGAATAAAGGAAAAAGAAAACCAAACAAAACCCCAAAACAATCAAGGTGCATTAGATACTCACAATTAGAGGTTCACATAGGTCAGTTATCCTAGTCCTAAGATTAAACTCTGCCTTTTGAGTTGCCTGTTTTAAGAAAGTTTTGCCATGAAAGAGCCATGCATGAGGAGGCACTTTCCTGATTCCCTGGGAGGGTAGCTATAGAGTCTGACAAACAATTTTAGCCGGTAAAAAAACAAACTACTCTTTGAAGAGCACAT
This sequence comes from Grantiella picta, assembly GCA_013397955.1. Taxonomy (NCBI): domain Eukaryota; kingdom Metazoa; phylum Chordata; class Aves; order Passeriformes; family Meliphagidae; genus Grantiella; species Grantiella picta. Next base: position 399,109 of record VZRM01001094.1, read on the forward strand.
TAACTTGAAATTTTGCCCACAGCTACATGTTTTCTGGACCAGAACTGATGTTAGCCTTACTATTGCAAAGAAAGAACAGAATTATTGCATGACTCCTTTCATTAGCTTTTTCAATATGTATTGTCTGCTGTTATGTAACAGCCTCCTGTGAAAACTAAACATGCCTGTGGGATATTTTGCAGAAAATAAAATGATTTCTGGTGTTAAATATATGGGCCAGAGGTAAGACATTGCTCAGTGTGGCATGGTAGAATCAGGCATTTCAGTCCAAAAGTCAGATGCTGCTACTTACATTTAGTCTCAGTATTTGGTAAGCTCTAATTAAAGTGATTAACCCTCAAAAGAAAAAAAAGAAAAAAAAAGAAAGCAGAAACTTTAGAAATATGGGCTACAAAATTTAGAAAGGACACATAAATTAATAAACACATTAAAAAAGCTACTTAATAAAAGAAAATATCTTCTATAAAGTAAAACAGATTTTAATACCTCAAAAATACCTTCCAATTGTTTTGCTTATGTATTATTCCAGCTGATTTCCTGGCTGCAGAAATTTTTGAAAGGAGCTGAGTATCAGCCAATGTGGTTGAGGCCAGCAGATAGCAACTCCTTTTAGGATTAGGGCGGACTTAGAAAGTGGAATGTGTCTCAGCTCTCTAAGTGGTTTGAAAAAATCAAATGGCCCATTCTTTGGGCCCCTGACAAATGCATTGTCTTACAGTGTCTTAAATTATCTTACAATACTGTCATATCAGGAAAGCAATATTAAAACACCAGGCTGGAATTTATGATGCTACACTTAAGAAGGTTAAAAATATGTTTCTAAACAAATTTTTTGTTTTAAGGTCCTTCCTGTAATCAGTAGACACATCCAGAGAGCAACCTAACCATTACAAAAGGAGACATTCAAGACAGGTGGTGCACATGGCCCCAGCTGTATGGACCTCTTCTCCTAAGTGCGAAAGGAACCTAGAGAAGGAGTAAAAAATGGGTTCTGAACTTCCAAGTGGACAGATTTAAAAGATATCATTCAATTTGCAAGGCATTCTTAAAATAGTCAGGCTTATGACCCTGAGCTTATTCAGCCACCCTTTCATTCAGTCACTTACTGCAGGTATGAAATGGAGTTCTGTTCCTTTCAGGCTTTTCTATCAGATTTTCAGAGTCACATATCCAAAGAGATAGATTTTCTTTAGTAAATGTATCAATTCAGACTTAACTTTAAGTTTTATATTGTTAAGTACTAAAGAGTATGAAAAATCCTACATGGCCAAGATTACCATTGATTTACAAGTGCTTTCACAAAAAAATAATCATAGAGTCATAGAATTATTTGGGCTGGAAGGCACCTTAAACCACCTTGCTCCACCCATTGCCATGGGTATGGACAGCTTCCTCTATCCCAAATTGCTCCAAACCCTGTCCAGTCTGGCCTTGGATACTTCCAGGGAACCAGTGTCAGCTACAGCTTCTCTGGGAAACTTGTGCAAGGGCCGCACCACACTCACAGCCAATAATTTCTTCCTTATCATTTAACCTTTTTCCCTCTGTGTTTAAAGTCACTACACCTTGTCCAAAAAGGAAACATCAGACTGTAGACTGAGTACACTACATTCTGTTGAGCTGAAACGTATCTTGTATTTTTCCTGGTCTTTCCCTGGTTGCATTTACTAATAGAATAAGGTCACCTAGAGGACTTTCACCTCATCAGCTCATTCAGCAATATTAAGTGAACTTTGTTTTATGTTCAAACAGTTTAGCAATGATGCCTTTTATATGACTAATTTATGTCAAACATGTCAAGATTGTTTTTTCAGAAGTACTGCATCCAGTATGGCATCAGTTAGTAGCCATTCAATACACAGCTGCATACCTAAACAAGCAAAGCATCAAACATATATCTTTTCTACTTAGAAAATATGCTTGAAGTAAAGATATGGCAGATTTTCAATATACAAAGTAGATTTTCTTGAGAATTTACTGCCATTTCCTGTCTTTGAGCATTCTTTTTTTGAATTATCTTTTGTAGTGCAATAACATATAACCTAATTTTTTTGTCCTAGTCAGATAGAAAGAAGACAAAACCCAGTGAGAATTTCCAATGTATCAAGAAGAGAACGCGTGCTGGCTTATAACATAACTGTCATATGGCATTGACAATGTCATTGTCATTGTCATGGAGTTCAGTGTTGTATCCAAATAAGAAGTTATGAATAAGATGTAAATTATTTCACTTGAACTGTGGCTGTGTTTTTTAGCCATGGTTAATATTTGTAAGAATGCCAAAGTGATTTAAAGGCTTTAGCACCACTTTTAATAAACTGTCAACCAACAAGATTCAGACTCTCAGCTAAAAGAGTTTTTCAAAAATTAATAGGTATTTAAAAATACCTGGAAATATATATGTAAGCTTAAAGGTTTTGTTTTGTCTTGTTTTGTTGGTTTTTTTTTTAATAACTGTTCATGTCAGGGGCCATCCACCATGGAAGGATCGTTTCCATAATGACCATAGAATGTACACAGGATACAAAGAGAAGGAAATGTATTCCTTTTTAGCTCTTCTGATGCCTTCATAGAACACTGAAAGAACTGATTGTCAGTGTAGTCCTAGATACCAAAGCATGTAATAACACCATGTCATTGAGAAAAGGCCTGTGGAGCAGAAGGTCAGTTTGTAGTGCAATACCTTGGAGACATCCCCGATGTTTGAAGTACCACATCATTCTGCAAGAGCAGCTGCTCTTCTAGCTGGATCTGTATTGAGCACAGCTCAAGTAAGTCCAGAACTGCCTTCAAATTACGCCTTTCATACTTCTCCCTTTAGGTCACTGTATTCAATAAATATCACATCAAAAGGAGATACCTCACTTCAAAACTGAATAAAATATTTCTCTCTGGTGTTGCTTTGGCTGTTAAAGTATTGAAGAGAAGACAGGAATGTAGATTATGTATTAACTGCTGTCATGACTCCTTAAGGTGGAAACGTTTCAGATGCAAAAGGATAAAATTGGACTGATGTTATCATGTGTTTGTGAGTCATGATAGTTATTATTGATCTATTTACCCACCTTAGACTCAGTCTCTAAATTAGGAACGCAGTATTCTGAAAATGGTAATTTTCTTTTTTCTCAAAGGATATGTCAAGGAAAAGGAAATCTTTTGGTGTAGAATTGCAGTTCTCTTTGAAGTACTTTCCATATCATATAACGCTTTTGCATTAATTTACCATAGAAGGAATGGTTACCACCACATCCACAAAAATATAAGTGATTTAAAAATTTCCATATATTTTTTTCATTCATGGTCAATTTTCCTAAGTCCAATGAAAGGTCAGTCCTGTTTGCTTTCTTACTTTCCTTCCTTCTTTTCCTTTTCCTTTCCTTTTTTTTCCCTTTTCCTTTTCTTTTTTTTTTTTTCCTGAAATGGTATCAATGTTGTCAAACTGTTAAGAAAACATTGTTTTCTTAAATTCTGGAAACTTTTTGACAGTAAGAGAAAGGGAGACTTCTCCTTGAATGTTTTGTCACAATCCCTTGTTTGGCTTTGAAGACATTGTATCATTCTGTATATTTTTTATGGAACTCCAGTTAAGCGGAGAAGTATGTAAAACTAATATCCATAGACTGAATATCTGGCCAAGAAACATGTAAGAGAGAAAACACAGCAAAGCTCAAAGCCCAAACATTGTATTTTACAGGTCCTTTAGTTTCAGTTCTGTGGATTTCAATCTAGACCTTTCAGAAATAATATTTGAAGAAAATGTAAACTAAGAAATTTGTTATGATCCCTTAAGCCCAAAGTTTGACTAGAAATACTGGTATCTCCCATCCCTTTCCTATTCTTGAGAAACACCTGGAGAAAAGAAAAACAGGGTACAAAGAGCCTGTGGAAAACACTGAAAAGCTTTAGGACAGGGAAAAAAAAAACCAAAATATTTTCCAGTTTTAAGTTGTGCACAATATTTGATGGTAAAGGAAATACAGACTTCTAGCCTTGTTGGAGGAGGCTGATAAGGCTATATCCCCCATCACGACATTCACTAAGAATTAATAGAAATTTCTTTTCAGTCTCTCTCACATAAAGCAAGTAAAGCTTGCTTATTCCTTTCCCAGAGAGAAAAAGACTCATATGAGCAATAGCCTGAAAATAAGTTTCAAACTAACTTACATCTCCACTGCTCAGTGTAGAGAACTTGAGTTTCTCAGTTTGTATGTAGGAAGGGTAAAGCAATATCATATTGTTGCAGATGATCAGCAAATTACAACCCCTGAAAGCAAGGAAGAAATAGGAAAGATGTTATGATTTAGATGTGTAATGATACTTCCACAGGCTACTGCTGTCTAAATGCTGCTCATACATCAACCCTTGCTCTTGGCTATGTGTGAAGTCAAAACAAGAAGATACTAAAATCTGAATTTGTGGGGAGAAATCCTAGCCCCACTGAAGTCAGCAAAAAGAGTCCCACGGTCTTCAACTGAGCTCACCTTTCACACCCTGCATTTGAACTGTTTGCTTAAAAATTTCCACATTTGCTTAAAATAGCACTACACAAGTGTACCTTATTTATGAAATTACAACATTGTGGTTATGTACTGTTCTTCAGGATTTAAAAAAAAAAATCTTGTGTCGTTTTCTCACTTATTGAAAAATTAAAGAATTATTTAGGGTAGTGTTGGGATGAGGTCAGGCTCAGAAAGTAATTTAATATGAATATCATTATTAAAAACCCACTGCTTCAAATGAATTTTTTTCAGATTAATAAATTTGCTGAGATATAAAATTATCTGATTTATAACTATGCATTAGTAGATCAGAAATGCCAGCTATTATCTCCTTGCTTAATACTTTGATTGTTTTATCATTTTATGCAGCTTCTAGAATAGGTTCAAAAGGAAGAGAAATAAGAATTTTCTAGCCACTCTTTCAATTAGATTTCTAGACAAGAGAATAACAGAGTTAAATTTTCTGTGATTAACATAATCTGAAATATGATATTATAGTGTTAGTAATTGGCATTTAAAACATTTTCACTGTTTAATGGACATCCAGGAACTGGGTACATCAGAAATAATTTACAGTATGGTAACTTTGTTTCAGCGTAATTCTTAGTCATTGTGGTGTATACTGTGCTAATAAATAAACTGAAAATTGCATATTGTCCAGGGAAGACCACAAAGATATTAATCTTACAGGTTGTACATTGGGTGAAAATCCTTCATAAGTGAGAGCAATAGACTGGACTCTGGGCAGCGAGAAAAATATCATTGGCAACTTTTTTTTGTAAGTGATGAACTGCTGGGTTAGTAATTACTGAATACGTAGGCCTCTTTATACAGCATGAAAGTCAGGAACCTGTCTCTTACTCCTAGAGATCTTTTGACACAACAAATAAGCAGAAAAAAGAACTCTGTTGTACTAATTAATTCATAATTTATTAAATTCGGCCACTGATTTCACTGGAGCCCTGAATTTATCCTATTCTTACCACAATGCCTTATTTTAGACCTTGTTTCCTTCAGTGAAAGTTTTCTCATTTAGTACCTGTCCTGCTTTTCTCTAAAATATGGTGCAATGGGAATGCAGACCTAGTGCAGAAAATGGATTAATTCCTGATGGGTTTCTATGTGCAAATTTATTAGAGAAGTAGAATGTGATTCTGCAAACTATGACTGTTCTTTGCTGAAAACTTATTTTGTCCCATACCAACACTACTGGGATTTCCAAATCTAATTTGAGACAAATAATACAAAGGCTTCTTTATCCTACAGTCCATCATGGCTTGGGAGAGTCCCTGATGGAAAACACCCTAAATATGATTTTTAAAAGTCTTCCCACTCCATATAGACATGAAGAATTACAGTTACTTTTACGTAAAGATTTTAATTTTGAAGAGAAAGCAAAACAAAAAGCACAGAGGAATAACAAAATAAGCCTTAGGGCCTTTCTCTGGAAGAAAAGTGCACCCATACAGCTACTGCAGTTAGCAAAATTGACTGTGGAGCTAGCAGGGACTCTCATTTAGCTGAGAAACCAGCATCTGGCAACGACTGATATAAAAAGCCTAGCTCACACTTTACCTTGTGTCAGTTGCTTTTTTGGGTAAGCACATGATATTAGGACAGTCAGGAAAACATAAATCTCAACGTTGAATGTTATAAACCTCCCTTACTCACTCTGAATTTCTGGAGTCAAACTATGTAGAAGATTTTCTGTAGCTGTTAAGGCCGAGGACAATGTCCAACTTTGCTCATAATTCAGGACCCATTTCAAACCACTGAGCCATCAGGGACAGAACCCATGAGTCTGGGGTTCAGGTTAAACATCAGACATTTAGCTGGAAATGTTCTGCCCATGTATAGTTCATTTTACATCTTCCATAATAAAACTAGTGAAAAAAATCTCATCACCTCCTCCACTCTTTTCATAGGTATGGCTAGAGCTATTCCCATACTTTTTTTATCACTTCCATTTCATATTAATGTTCTGCTGGTCTCCAAAATCACTGGAGGAATTTTTATATTCTCTCACAGAACACCATTTCTCAGTCTGCAGCAGGCCTGGGCTGCCACATCTGAACCCCCAAGTCCCAGAGTTTTGCCATAAAATTTTTCGGGATGATCAAAGCCAAGGAGGAGTGATGGTGAATGGAATTAAATTCAGTTGGTGGCCAGTTACTGTGGTGTCACCCAGGCATCAGTGTTGGGGACAGTCTTGTTTAATGTGTTTATAGATGATCTGGATGAGGGGATTGAGTGCACCCTCAGTCAGTTTGCAGATGACACCAAGCTGGGTGGGAGTGTGGATCTGCTGGAGGACAGGAATGCTCTGCAGAGGGATCTGGACAGGCTGGATCCATGGGCTGAGGNCAACTCCTGACAGGAGGGGACAGCCAGGGGGTAAGACTGTGCTCCCAGGGAACAGGGACAGGAGGAGAGCAAAAGGATGAGGAGGAATTAAGCTCGTGCCAGGGGAGTTTTAGATTGGATCTCAGGAAACATTTATTCACTGAAAGAACTGTAAAGGATTGGAACAAGCTGCCCAGAGCAGTGGTGAAGTCCTCATCCCTGAGGGGATTTCAAAGATATGTAGATGTGACACTTAGGAACAGGCTTTGGTAGTGAACCTGGCAGTGATGGACTCAATGATCTTAGAGGTCTTTTTCAATCAAAATGAATCTGTTATTCAATGATTTTCATATATTACATACCAAAATTCCCTTGGTTTTACTGTCTTACTTCACCACAGTCTACCAAAAATATTTTAATCATCTTTTGAATGTCTAATGTAAAAATGCATCTCATATATGGAAAAAGTAATTTGGACAAGAAAAAGAAAAAGAAAAAGAAAAAGAAAAAGAAAAAGAAAAAGAAAAAGAAAAAGAAAAAGAAAAAGAAAAAGAAAAAGAAAAAGAAAAAGAAAAAGAAAAAGAAAAAGAAAAAGAAAAAGAAAAAGAAAAAGAAAAAGAAAAAGAAAAAGAAAAAGAAAAAGAAAAAGAAAAAGAAAAAGAAAAAGAAAAAGAAAAAGAAAAAGAAAAAGAAAAAGAAAAAGAAAAAGAAAAAGAAAAAGAAAAAGAAAAAGAAAAAGAAAAAGAAAAAGAAAAAGAAAAAGAAAAAGAAAAAGAAAAAGAAAAAGAAAAAGAAAAAGAAAAAGAAAAAGAAAAAGAAAAAGAAAAAGAAAAAGAAAAAGAAAAAGAAAAAGAAAAAGAAAAAGAAAAAGAAAAAGAAAAAGAAAAAGAAAAAGAAAAAGAAAAAGAAAAAGAAAAAGAAAAAGAAAAAGAAAAAGAAAAAGAAAAAGAAAAAGAAAAAGAAAAAGAAAAAGAAAAAGAAAAAGAAAAAGAAAAAGAAAAAGAAAAAGAAAAAGAAAAAGAAAAAGAAAAAGAAAAAGAAAAAGAAAAAGAAAAAGAAAAAGAAAAAGAAAAAGAAAAAGAAAAAGAAAAAGAAAAAGAAAAAGAAAAAGAAAAAGAAAAAGAAAAAGAAAAAGAAAAAGAAAAAGAAAAAGAAAAAGAAAAAGAAAAAGAAAAAGAAAAAAAAGAAAAAGAAAAGAAAAAAGGAAAAGAAACTCTAAAACTATAGCTCCTTCATTCTCACATATAACAGTTTTCAAAATTCGAATAATTTTTGGTTTCCTAGGGCTGGATCATTAGGAGCACATCTGGAAAATTTACAAGACAACGTTCACTGGGTTTCACCTGCGTTTTCAATGCAGAAAGAGTTGTGTCATTTGGCTAAAGCATTTATACTTCTCAACTGAGATTTAAAATCACTTCTAGGAAAATCAGAAGCAATATTAAATGGGTACTGATATTGCAATTGGACAACAGGCTCCTGTTAATCTTCTCTAAAAAGCAGATGAAACATAATTCCTCACATAAAGCTAATTCTGTGGTTTCCTGGTTCCTGTGGGCTGTACTAGCAGATGGTATCAGCAGCATTCCTTCAGCTTTGGCTAAGACTCAGCTTTTCATTTCAATTTGTCTCTTTTTAATTTCAACCATGGGCACTATATACAGTAGCTGCTCAAGTCAGTCAAATAATTATTGCAAAACACAATTTGTGGTGAAATTTAACATCTACCTACTGAACAAGAACTTTCAGATAACATTTTTTTATTTCCTGGCAGCCAGATTTAGAGAGAATCCAAATGACCTTTTCTTCATAAGGTAGTGAAGGCAGATCCATGGATGTCTTGGAGTGTCACAGAGCATTCATCCTTTCTAACATTTTGCTGTGTTTTTCTAACTCTTTTGCTGTGTTATCTCATTTTCTCATGATTAGAAAACTCATTTTCTAACTCTTTTGCTGTGTTATCTTTCAACTGGCTTTCCACATTAGTTATGGGCCCAGCTGGCAGGAAAAAGAACCTTAGACCCTCAGGAGAGCCTGTGACAGAGGTAGAACAGTTTGGAGCTGGAACTACATCTCCTCTTTGGTAGAGATGATTCTCCAAAAGATAGAAGTCTTCATCCAATAACCTTGTCAGGCATGGTTAGTCAAAATTTAGAAGGTGAGAAAATATTAGTAATTCAGCTGAGAAAGTGTTGCTGATTTCAGTAATGAGGTTTAATGGGCAGACAGATGGGCAGAATTAAGACTTCATGGAAAATATGATATATAATTATATGCAAAAGTGGATATACGAGAAATAAACATATTATTAGTGGTAATGTTTCATCTAAGAATGTGCATTGTAAAATGCTTGATATTACATTCCTAAAATCAGACAAAGTAGATGGTCAGAGACTGTGGAAAAAGGGAACATAACCTTAGTGAAATACCTGAATATGAGATATAAATTAAGGATAAAAACTTGTATATTTTAATTAATTTTATTGATCTCATGTTGAGGTCTTTAATCTTATTCTGTATTTGTTGCATCCACTCTTTTTTTTTTTTTACTGATAGGATTATTTTTCAAATTATTTTTGTCTACAAATAATGGCTGCTCTTAACCAATAACAAGATCTGTTGTTTAAAGAGCAGACCCATACCCTGTTTGCTGTAGAGGAAAAAAGTTCATTTTAAATTACAAAGAAAATTCTACTTCTTCTTACTTTTACTACTTTTTTTGCCAAGACAGTAAGAGTTTACCAGTAAAATTCTGCCCCAAGTCTTATGATAAATTAATACAATACAAAACTCTTATCCTGAGACTTTGAAGAATATCTACTACCTCCATCACTTTAAATGTCATTGACATGCCCAGGGAGATCAAAATAACAGCATTTTGCTTCCTGACATAACGGCATGGATTCAGTTGTTTTCAACTCTCTTTGTAAACATTTCCTAGGGTACTCCTTATTACCTTTTATATAGTAGAAGTTTTGTGGCTCAAAAAAAAAAAAAAAAANTTTAAAGCTCTTAGAAATGTAACTCTGCCCTTGATGACATTCATCAAATATTTACCAAATGTGTCCTTCCACATCATCTTAGTATGTAACTGATGAAACATTTAAAAGCTGTCAACAGTGTTATAAGTTTGACTGCAAAATCATTGCATTGCCTATAAATGTTGTCATCATGCGCTAAACCTGTAAAGGAAAAAAAATGAGAGAATGTCCCTCTGGTATTTTCGAGGCAGGTGTTGTGGATTTTTGATTTAAAAGTTTGATTTTGCATGTGCCAGGTGTCCTCTGCACCCATTGACATGTTGGGGGAATGGAGGGGACTACTGGGTAAAAGGGCTGGCTTTTTGTGATTACTGACACCTTTTAGTACTTTAATGATAAAATGTCCATTATATTAATTAAATACAATTTATATGTAAATACATTCAACAAAATATTACAATATTTAACATCACCTCACTATTAAGGAAGATAAGAACTGTGGCTTAATATTTACCAGTATTTATCAGATTTGTTGAATCAAAACTGTATTTTTTATATATGAACCTATTAAGAGGATGAGGACACAGAGAAGGTTGGGTTAGCAGGATGACAGATAATGTGCAGTGACCACCTGTGACAATGGATGATCAGCTTAAAGCAGACATATAGACAAGAATAAAATGAGTTAATGAGTTAAAGGATGAAAACAAGAAAAATAAAGATTAAGCAGCACGAATAAAGTTCCTAGCACTGAAGTCTATTAGTGTATGAAATTATCTGCTGTAGGAAATGATAGATATCCTATTTTTTGACTCACTGCACACTAGATGGGATAAGGTATTCATAAACAGACAATAGCAGGGGAAGAAAAAACTCTATTCCTACAAGCAGAAAGGCAACAAAATAACCTTAAAAAGGCTTTCCAATTTTGTAATTTCCTGGGGACTACTTACCTGTCTTAGTGGCAGATACTGAAGAGCAGTCTGTCTGTCTGAGATTTTTAATAGGTTTTTTTTAATAAGCTTTTCTTGTGATTTGTGTTTCTGATACGAACAGCAATTACCCAGCCAAGTAATGAGACTCTAATGAACATGTCTTTCCTAGATTACTTCAGAAGTTCATCAGAGAAGCTAATAGCATTGTAAAACTAAAATCTCCCTTTTTTTCCCCTGTCAAGACACATCTGATTGTTCTAAGTCCCTTCTACAAAAGCAATGGAGAGAAAAATAAATATGTATAGGTGTGTGTACATATGAGTGACCATCAAATACATGTCATTTTTATCTATCAGTGCTTTTATTACAGTATGATATAGAACAAAGAAAATAAATTTGTTTCTGTGTGGTCTGATCTACATGTGTACACCAGTGTATCTGTTTTCACTGTAGGTTTTGTGTCAAAGTGTATTTCTCCTGTATACAGGAGGGAAGTTTCTAAGCTTTTGGAAATTTTAGTTATTTGGTATTTCTAAAGAAAAAAAAAGAATTAGAGGACCTGAATAAGGCTATGAACTGCCGTTCAAAGCAGTGCCATAAAGGATGCTACTGCACAATGAGGAAAGGAAAAGTGGGATGATGATTTAAATCTGTTTGTAGAGGCATGAGCAATAACTCTCTTTCACTGAGCTAAATATCAACATTTCTGTACAACTAAGTGTTGCAAGTCATCTACCTCATAACTTGGAGAAATAAAAGGCTAAGTGGGAGTTTTTAAACTATTTGACTAGCAAAAAAGGACAGTATTACACATTCTTTCCTTTAACTGATTTAGACAATTATTTTTTAATGGGATCAAACTCATCCTTGATAGGCTGATTTCCCCTCTCTTATTAAGTACAGAATCTTCTAAGACTAACTCCAGTGTTTAGTTCCTCATTAAATAAACATTTGATCAGAAGAATTCCACCATGAACAATAGTTCCTGCATTATGTGACTCAAACATTTTCATGGCAGTAAGTCTTAATTGAAGCTATGAGATGAGTTTGCTTTAGAGGGCAATTAAAGTATGCAGCAAGCTCATGACTTCAGATGCTCAAGGCTGACCTTGAGTTCTGCAACAAAATAATTCTGTGAATTGTTTACAGGAATAAGATTTAAAAGCAATTTCAATTTTCAATCATTTTGATAAGGTGATGTGTTTTGGTTTGGTTGAGGTTTTTTTCCCCAGGTGATTTTATTTACTGATTTATATTTGTTTGTTTTGGTAGATATTTTCAGTGTGTCCTTAAAAAAAGAGCAGAAAGCACAACAGAGAGTGTTGATATCACTGCTTGGGAATAATGATTTCTTTATCATATCTAAATTGCTTCTAGAGAGATTTTCTTTATAAATTACTTGATAGGAATGTGGTGAACTCCAGGTAGATGCTTTGCTGGTTCAGAAATTCAAATTCCAGTTTAAGGCTTTAAAATATTTTAAGATGTTGATTATAAATGACTATTCTTTTAGTGCAAGAGAGAAAAAATAAATGTTCAAATTTTAAAAAAAATATGTATTTTCCTACATTTAGTCAATAGAAATGTAAAAAAAAAAAGGTACTGTTATTTTTTGCTAATTTTCTTAACACTGCAATAACAAAAGTCGCTGATAATTTGTGACAAACAAGATTCAGTGCAAAAAATAATAATTCAGTCCGGCTGCTTTGACTAAGGAGAAATATGAATGGTAACAACAAAAAACTTTTGTTTATCCAAGAGTGAGACCTGGGAAGCATATTCCTAGCCCGAGGACCCCAAAAGCTTTCCCCCTGGAACTCAATTTCTTTCCTGCATGTTAGAAATTACTCTCCTTGAATTCAGAGTGTGTAATTGCTGAGATAAACAATTCAGGAACAAACCTTGCCTTGCAAATTGATGGCTGCAGATTGCTGGAGCACAATGACAAATGATGACTCTGCCCAGGATGTGTTTGCAAGCAGAGGAATAGAGGACGGGCTACGTGCATCAAACACTTAAGTTACACTGAATAATGTGACTGGCTGTAGTCAATAGTAAATGGAAAACATCAGGAAAAGGAAGCAGTGGTTTCATGGGGTGGAAAGACTGGAATAATATGAGACAGAAGGGCAGTAAGGTTTGGGAGGCATGTGCAGGGATAAAAGTTTGGAGCATTCACAGAGGAACAAAAAGAATATTAGGAGGGATAGAACACAGGAGGTGGAAAGACAATAAAAACTGCTGATTTTAATGAGAAGTTACTCAGCGTGTGTTACCCATGAAACCGGTGATCACTGGAACGGCATAAACCCGAGTAGTTAAGTCCACTAAATGGGTCTTCTTAGCAGAGAAGACCTGGTGCCAGAAAATTAAATCCTGCAATAAAAACACATATTTGGATTTGAAATTTACTCTTGGAACCACATAACTTACATCAGTACCTTCCATTCCCACGCATGTTCACCCATGACTGGACAACCCGAAGCACCATGCTGAGTGCCAGACTGAACACTGACAACAGAAACTTAAAGCTCTTAGGTGCACAGAAAATAGAGAGGGAGGGAAACAATAAGAACAAATATGGTTTTAACAGCTAAATATTTATGTATTTGGATACTGAGCAAAATATATTTAGAACTTTTTTTTTACAAGAAAATGTTATTCTCTTTTGCTTTATTTGGCAACTGAATACCTTTTACAAAGAGTTCTAACAATAATTTATGAACTTTTTGTTATTTTATTTTTATTTCATATCTAGGTCATATAGTAGCAGGTACTTCATAAGTACTTAAAAACCATTAAACAATGGTAGCTTTAAAAAATGGTACTTTAATCCATTCTTTTAATATCCTCACAATTTTGCTTTGCTTTGTGGAAAAGAAATGACAGGGAAAATGCCATTGGTAGAGAACAAGGCTAATGCATAACCCTCATTTATGTAAAATAAAGAGTGAAGATGATTTTAGCGAGTGAACTCAAAAGTCATACATAAGAGGAAAGAGGTTTCAGAATTGATTGAGATAAAGAGACTCATTACTCACAGAATGCACAGAGGGAAGTGGATAACCTAAGAGAAAAGCAGTAACAAATATATCCTTATCGAATAAATGTTTTGTGTTCATCTCAGTTTTCTCTCTATCAGTGATAACACTGAAAAGAACAGGAAAGCCTATGCAATAGAATGTGGAAATACCAGTGTCTTGTGTACAGTTAGTTCAGCATTTTCGTAATCTCACTTTCTGTTCGACTCCTCTGGGCACCACTTTGTGTAAATTCTCAAGGGAAGGGACCTCCGGTTTGTGTTTCCACAGGGTGGAAAACTCAGGGAAATTGAGCAGCTGGGCATTGCAGTTAAGTCTTCCTCAGTAAACACAGCCATAAGAAAGTTATGAAATACAAACATTTTCATTTCAAAGTCTTTTAATATGTTCTTACCCTGTTGTTTGAATGGAGGCTGCTAGGATTTTCCCTGGGATGTTGCACATATGTTCCTGAAAAACAGGTTACCTCCTACAATTTGTGTATTTTTGTGACTGCTGTGTTTAAGTCACTGTTTGTATCTCAACCACTGTTTTGTTTTATACAAGCAAATTAAACTGGATCTGCCAAAGCCATACATCCCTGAAATCCCTGTAGAAATGAACCAAGATGCCTAACACTTGCTAGTGCAGTAAATTAACAAGATTAATGGGAGATTTCCTCTTACCTTCTGAACCCAAAAATCCATCTCTTTGTTCACACTAGATTAGTTTTACTCTTTGCAAGTGGTCCATTCCTAATTTTACGTCCTTCAAAGATTATGAATAGTACCAGACTGTAAATTTCCAGTACAGCACTTCAGCACAATGCTCCCTGGGATTTTTATTTCAAATCTACCTTGAGACTTGAAAAATTATGTTCATCAAATATATACTGGTCCCTGGTTCTGCATGTATTTATCCTGTGTCTTCAGATTCACTGCATATTTACTTTGCAAAAATATCTCCATATAAATAAAACTCTGAACTTGGAATCACTGCAGCAGAGGAGGCTTGAATCTTTTTGTCACTGTGAAAAAATCATTTGAATTTTCTGTGTCCAGATACAACACGAGCACATTGTTTTGAGCTGGAATAAAAAATAAAATGTGAAGTTTTTTTTGGGCAAATTATCCTTGCAATGATTTACTACTTTAGGTATGTGGAATTTATGTTTCCAAATAGTATGAAGAAGTATTGTAGAATGTGTTCCTTTCTGAACACGTGACTAATTCAAGTAAAAGAATTTTCATTTTATTTGTAGAGCCACAGTATTACTACTTAGGGCTTGGAGGCACCTCTGAAGATCATCAAGACCAACATCCATGTTCACAGCAGGGTCAACTGCAGCAAGTTGCTCAGGGTTGTGTCCAGTTTTGAATATCTCTAAGGACAGAGAAGCCACAACTTCTCTGGATACTGTTCCTCTATTTGACCACCCTCACAGTAAAGAATCATAGGAGGGAATCACTAAGGTAGAAAAAGACCTCCAAGATCATCAAGTCTTTTTCATCCTCTCCTTAATTAGAATTTCTTCAGATTCAGATGAATAAATAATGTGTTCAGGTGCAGTCAAAAGTATAAGAAAGCTACTTTTTCAATGGTCAGGTTTTTTGAGCTAGCAACCTTGGTAACTTTTTTCTTCTGTCTCTACAGGTAATGCTGTAATTTCATTTTGGTTTAGAAAGATATTGTAAAGGTGATAGGATAAAAAACCAAATTCATTCTTTATGTAAAACCCATGCAAAATCCTTACTGTAACAACCAAGTGGAAATCCAATCAAATTTAGGTTCTACATTTGCTTTCGTTAACAACCATGTCGGAAAAAGCTTGAAAGTTCCCAACAGTTCCAATACATATGAAAACTATGAATGTGTGTTGCAGAAGCATAAATATGAAAAGATCAATAGGAATCTGACTTCAAAGGTGCAAGAAATATGTATTTGTGCTATTTTATGGACGTAGAACAGCATCACCATAAAAGTTCATTCCAGAAAATCAGTAGAATAAATTTAAAACCTGTTTCATTTGGAAAAAGAAATTCCAGTAAAACCGCAAAGCACATTTCTAGTAAACTTCTAGGCTAATATATTCTGATACAGGTCAAGATTCTTGCATATATTATAACTTCTTCCATTATTTAAATAGCCCCAGAAATGTATTTGTGTTTCTTTTTTCACAAATATTATGAGATCTATTCTGTTTTTCTTAAGGCTGGAGGTTGGATGAATCATATTAAGTTCAAATTATTAAAAAAAAAAAGAAAGTCATATACTTGGTTTTCAGTATGAATTTCTGAGTAGACACAAAGACATTAAAAATATTTGGTGACTAAGACCAACCCCCAAAACTATCCTTTTAAAAAAATCTATTTTATCTTTTTCTCTTTTTTTTTCTCCTTTTTTTTATTTTTTTTCTCTTTTGCCCTTTGGCCCTTCCCCTGCCTTCCCTTCCCTTGCCTTGCCTTGCCTTGCCTTCCCTTCCCTTCATTTACCTAATTAGATATATTCCAGAAATGTGAGTGGAATTTCCCTTTTCAGATATAATAATCTGACAAATGCAAACCCACTTATTTAGAATTTAGATGAAGAAATTTGATTTGATATTTCATGATACAACATTAGAACAGTTGCTATTTTCATGAGTGTTCATTATGATATAAATAGAGATGAACTTCAGCCTGGATTAGGAAATTTCATAGATAATTAAAACATTATATGTAATTAAGAATGAAGTAAGTCACTGTGGCTTCCACACCTGCACAAGGGTAGCCTGGATCCTTAAAAGAGCAATTCAGGTGTAAAGGGTAGTGATTGTTCTGCTCTCAGCTATACCAGCAGCCAGAACTGATTACAACATTAACACTTAAGTCCTGAAAGTCCATGGGATGGAAACAGAGTTTTGCATTCTGTTTGTATTCTGCATCAAGGGTATTCTCAATTTAGGGACCCTAGTTGAAATTTAATCTAAATATTCTGTATCTCAGAAGTTCTCAGTTTGAGGTCTGCTCTAAAGCACAGAAATAACCTTGCATGCATAAGGCAGAAATATGGAGGTTTAAGTGAAAAATGTTAAATGACATCTTCTGAAAGACCAAGGAAAATGAAATAATGGAACATATTAAAATTTAAATACTTAACTATGAAGGTGAATATCCAGAAATTGTAATTGTTTTTTTCTTCATCATCTAAGTCTTTTTCATTCAATATAATAAATTATAAGTAATGAAACCTATATGAACTCTTACTTTTTAAAAAAGCTAAATGTATAGCTACATATTTTGCTGAGTTTTTTTTCCTCCTTTCTGCTGTACTGAAATCTTGAAGACAATAGATAATGTTTTTTAGTTCACTGTTATCCTGCAGAGAAAAGCATCATTATAATAGCATTACACCCAAAAGTGGTCCCAAGTCTATAATAGGATTCTAATGTTGTTGTGCTTTTAGGTCATAGAGCTTTTTTGTAGGGGTAAATTGCCAGGATCATCTTGTGCTTTGGGGAACTCAAGTTATCTTCAGCGTGGTTTGAAAATTACCACTAAACAAGGTAGAAGAATCTAATTTTTGTACCGTGCTTAGATACTATGGAAGCAACCAACAGATACAAACCACAACCTCCCACACTTCAGCAAGCCCCAAATTGCTTTCTTGTTAGTTACTTCTTCCTTGCCTTGCTTTTCAGCTTCCTTTTGTCTCCCTTCCTCCCTCCTCCTGAAAGTATTAGGGTATAGTCAAGTGAACTGTTTAAGACTACCAAGACCTGACTGTTGTCCAGATAATCCAAATCAGAGCCTACATGTACCTTTTTCTTGAAATTTTTCATGTTTCACTTATTTTAATAATTTTTCCATAATTTTTCATTATTCAGATAATTTTAAAAATCTTGTAAAATTTGATTGGGCATCCAGAATAAGGTTCTCACTTTGGCTTCCTATGTTCTTGCAAGATTAAAAACAGGATTTGAAAAACATTCAAATCCCTATAATCTTGAGTGAAGCAACCTTTTTTTTTTCTGATGTAGAGGAGAAGCTGAATATTGCTTCTCTACAGACTCTGAAGGACTTGGTAGGAGCAAATACACTGAGATGGGAGGCAGTTTCTTGGGACACAGCAGGAGCCAGGGTGGTTCAGTCCAACTCAAATCATTCTGTGTTTCTGTGAACTTGAACCTCAGCTTTAAGCTGGTATTTGTCCATCCACATCATTTTATCCCCAATAAGCAAAGCACCTTCTGAATCATGATATTGCTGCAGCATATGTCTTCATAGTAGAAATCATCAAGGTGCCTTATTGTCACAACATATCATTTGTAAATTGCTTGACAGTTATTTCTCCCATTATTATTTATCATGTTTCACTCCTCATAAACTGGGAAAAAGAAAGTTTATTTTCTGGTTAACAGGGTCTGAGAAGATGTCTCTTGATAAATGACAGGATATGAATCAGGGTATATTGCACATTGTGAAACATTTTGCTGTAGTAAAAGTGCAACAAATAATAATTCTATCAGCTTTATTGGATATTAGTTGTTCAGTCTCGTATGTTAAATGGATCTCGTGCAGCAACCATCAAATATAGTATAGCTGTAAAATGCACATCCCTAAGACTCCAGCACCTGTTTTTATTGTGAAGGTAGGGATAAGACAAAACCACTTTGTAAAAAGGCTGTATTGAGCAGGGGAAACAGCTGATGCTGCGTACCAGGAGTGAGGAAAAATGCTGTAGACTTAAAGCAAAGAGGATGTGCTTCATAATTGCAGAGACCGGGAACAAAAACTTCCTTGGCAGCAACAAAGACTGTGGTACTGTCCACAGTTTATTCCACAAAAGTGACTGCCTCTGCTTTTAATTAAATAAATGAGCAATAATAACAACAACAGTGACAGTAATAATAGTAAATTAAAGCAATCATACTAGTACAAGCTCTTCTGAGTGGAAGACACTCTTGAGAACTGCTCAGAGACCTTTGGCTGGATTGATGAGTGAGTCTGCAAATCACCAAAAACCATCCCAGTGTCTGCAGCTCTCCTCTGTCCCCTCTTGAGGTTTCTCGCTCTGGGACAAGCGGCAGACCCAAAAAACCCACCAAAGAAGGCTGCCGCGGCAAACCTCCCACGCGAGTCCGGATCGGGCGCCGCCAGGACACCGCGGGCACGGGAGCGGATTGCCTCCACGACACAGAAAAGCAGGAGACAAGCCAATTAAGGAGATGTAGTCTCTGTGCTCTCGAAATCCAGGGTTTATTGAGGAGCAGCGGGGCGGCATGGGGTGCGTGGGGTCGGCACGGGCCAGACAGATACGCAGCAAGCTGGATCCGAGGGCGCAGAGCGCAGAACAGAAGCGAACAAGGGGTTAAGAGGGGCTGCAGGATGGGAGGAGTTTACATGGGAGAGCCAACTGGAACGCGAGGGATGCAGGATTGACAGGGAAGCCAGGGAATGGGGGTACAAGGGGGGAGGATACAGAACATAGAAAACCAATAATAAACCTCGGGTAGCAGGAACGGCGTAGAACATTCCAGTTATTAACTCCAAATAAGATAAGAAGGAGGGGAAACTCAAAAACCAGTACTCTTGTTCCCTGCTGCATATTGAGGAGCTGGCTGCAAGGTGTCTCGGGGGAACATCTTTTTGTCACCCTGAGCTCAAGGTCTCTTCAGACCCAGGGGGCTTCTTCAGGTATATAGCATCCAAGATCATTTGAGCTAAGCTCACTGCAACACTCTCTCCCTGAGAACGGTCCTGAGCAGCAAATAGAATAAAAAGTTATAGTAAATTCTCCCAAACATCTGCCACAACAATCCAAGATATTCCATGGCACGCAGAAATCATGAGGCATGGGAATAATAACTCGCAGTATGAGGTTCACAGGATGTTTGAAGGAATGTAAAGCTACAGGCTACTCCAGCTGAGTACTATAGACAAAAAGGCCTTTTTTTGGAGTCCAGGGTGAGTTTAGCTATATAAATTGTCTTAGGATTAGAGAATGGTCTCTGATCTATTTTTTTTATTGAGATAGATTTATATGGGGTAAGTAATTTCTCAAACGAAAAGCTGTGCCTGACAGACAGTCTGCAAAAGATAATAAGTAGTCAACACCGTTTGTTCCCTGCCTCAGGGGCTGCCTGATATAGTCACTAGATGTAACGTTTGTGGCCCTACATTAGCAACAAAAGCTTGCCATTCTTGTAATTTAAAAGGTTTTGATAATAGGGATACTGCCAAGTACAATAATCTTTCATGATGTCTTCTGCATCAGCTCAGCAAGCAGCCAGAGTGAGTGTGTTGACAGGTATTTTAAAAAACAATTATTGCTTAAAGTATGTTTGCTGGGGAAAAATTAATTACGCTTTTACCTGAAAGCTGCTTTCCCACACCCCAGTGGTAGGGGAAAAATTTGGGCAGGAGACTAAATGCAGAAAATCTCCAGTATACACATCAGGAGCAACCTGTATACTGCATATCATATACAGAAAAATTAACAAAACCTCACCTTGCAAACTGTGTTGTGGTGTAGCTAGTGTATTTACTGTCCTCTTCTGATACCAGCTGCCTACTACTGCAGAGAAGATGCTGGCCTTGGTGAAGAAGGAGAGTCAATCACCACTGCTCCTTCTGTGCTCTCCTCACTTGTGCTCCAGGAAATTGCAGGGAATATAGCCAAGATCCAAGGCAGCAGCTCTGAGAGCAAAATCAGACACATGCACTAGAAATACCCAAAGGGCCAAGCACCAGCACAGTGACTGAGCTAAAGAGATCTTGATGTCAGGCATCAGTGTTTATAGAACACAGTTATAAATTAATTTAAAACAATATGGAAGTGGGTGGGGCACTCCACAAGACGTCAGGAGAAAAGGTCACTCCACAAGAATTCAGATTTTTATATTCTCTGCCTTCATATAGACCTTTTTCTGTGAATTAAGCAGGACATTTTTTCTCTGTGTGTCTTTTTCTAGCTTTCCTTTCTTTTCTTTGGTCTCTGTAGACTAAGTTGGCCAACGTCTAGGCTGTGTCTAGTTATGGAGTATGAAACCGAGACTAACACTGGCTCAGTCTCCAGACACTGCTTCAGTAAGAGATCTACCCATTTTCACATTGTACTTAGGTTTGGAATTGAGCTGTCCTTAGTTCAGTTTTCCAGTACTTCTCTGTTCCTGGCATTTTTTGGCTGCTAGAACAGTTTCTATATCAAACTGCATTGAACCAGAATGGTTCAGAAAAAAAAAAAGAGTTCTTTTTTTTTTCATTTCATAAAATATATATCATCATCCCAGGGATGAGGCCTGCAGGACATACATTACCATGAGAGACTAAAAAGAGCTCAGTCTGTTTGCCTTATTAAACACAAGGTTGGGGGGTGGCCTGCTTTCTGAGTTTAAATACCCCAGGGGAAATAGAGATGTGGGCAAAATCCTTGCTACAGCCAGCATTGAAACAAGCAGCAATGCCTGGAAGCTGAATTAAATTGCAGTTGAAGCCCAGGCATAACTGAGAAGAGGCTCAGCCTTTTCTGCAGTGCTTGACAACTGCAGTGGGCCACCCCAGAAACTTCAAATCTTCCTCCTTCTTAGCCAAGTACTGAGGTGAAAGTGCAGAAATGAAACTGTAGAGCCTTTATGTTACTCTGAAGGAGGTCTGATTATTTAATTGTACTTTAAAGCCTGAAAATATCATATATTATTATGTCTATACATAATGTGCATTTGAGAGTCTGTTGATGAGAAAAATACTGAAACGGGTTATATATTTGTTGGCACCTGTGTTTCTTAATCTTTGAATAGAGGCACCCTATAGTAAATAAATAGGTTCAATCTGAGGCTTAATGAGTCCAAACCATCAAAGTGTCTCAGTGGAAAGAGCTCCTAACTGGGATCATTATTGTTATTGCTGCAAGCACAAGTCAGAGAGGTCAAAATTTACCACATTTTTCTTTGTAGGAGAGAGGCTTTTGCTGTGAGGTAGGTATCAGCAAGTCTTAGGAAGCAGATCTACAGACTGTTAAGAAACTTACTCTGACAGGCTATATAAAATGGATAATTTTGGGTTTTCTCAGCAACAAAGCAGCAGCTTGCTTTCTATAAGCACAATGGTTCATAAAACACCTTTTGATGACTACTTTATCTGATAACCACAATTACTTGCAATGGGAAACGGAGTGTGACATGTTTATATGTTAGGAGAACTAACCAGAGCCAGATATGATCTGCATTACCTCTAAAATACTCCACTTCTCTTTTTTTTCTAGTGCCCCATGCCTACAAATATGTGAAAGGAGGGGTGGGGTGGGGGGGAGAACAGGCCAGTGAAAATACTCTTCAGCTTAATCCATCACAAAGACTGCACAAAATAAAAAGAAAATACGGTAAAGATTAAACATTTTCTGATAAAAGACTGAATATTGCTACCTAATCACTTAATTTTATTGTATTTTTCAATAATATGCATGACACCACACGGACGAATAAGTTCGAGTGTCTTTTTGACCTTTGGCTGGTTGATTAGGTTTTCTGTGTGTGACTGATGACTGTCATTGATTTCAAAGTGACTCTGATGATGATGTATGTGTGATATGTAGCTTGATTTTCAAAAACACCTCTTGTTGGCCTCACTCTAAGTATTAAAGGTCAATAATACAATTGTAGTAAAAGTTAAGTCAGTGATGAGTAAATGAGAGAAAAAAATCCATGCACAATAGATTTTGAGATACATTCTTCAGGGAATACTCAGAAGCCATCTTCTATCTAGAAAAGGCAGTTGAGCGTGGCCTTTGAAAATTAGGACGAGTCAGAGGTTCACCAGTTAAAGAATTTATATACTTGAGAGTCAGTTTTGAAAGTATTGGCCAAGACATGAAAATAAATAAATGAATAAATAAAGGAAAATAACACTTTCAAAATGTATGTTAAATTTGCTTCAGTAATGACCAGAAACTGATATTCTCACAGAACTGGAGTCACCTTGCATAAATTTGAGGGAAACTACATCATTCAGAAGCTGTGGTATTTTCTGAAGAATGGCTAGACTTGATAATTGTTTTAACAATCTGCTGTTTTCTAGCACAAAATGAAAGAAATTATATTACTGAGACTATATTAGACGGTGTGGTCAATCAGTTCATTTATGAATCTCTGGGCACCATGGAACAATGCTGTGTAGCAAGGACTGCCAAAGAGGTTACACTGTTTGGGTGATGGTTTTTAAATTTACCTTTCAAAAGATGTGACTATATTTAGGCATCACAGAAGCAGTGAAATTCACTGAACCATCCCCAGCACACTCCAGCACAGTTTGCAGAAAAGATGTGAAAACATCCTGATATAGGGCCTTGTACATTTCAGCCCTGACCTCATTATAACTCTTATATTCCCTCCAACAAAATCTGCCCAGCTTTGCCAAATTCTGCTCGAGCGTGGTGTTTTCATTGTAGAGACTCAGATGAAATGCCAAGTTTATTCCTGTGGGTGACCCATGAAAAATGAGGTTTGAATGAGAAGAAAATACTCCACTACCACACTTAGTACATGGAAAGGTAAGAGAGGACATCCAACCCAAGGTCTAAATATAGAGATGGTGATTCCATTACCTCTACAGATAAACAGAAGTGACATAGTCCTAGCATTGCTGCTGGAATGCTCAATTTAATACAGATTATTAATTTAATTTTTAAGGATGACAGTATACATGGAAAAATATTTTGTTTCCTTCTGTCTAATCCTCATTATTCAAACATGTTTTGGATAATAATCAATAGGTTTGACAGGTATTATAAGACCACACCATATAACAGGTTGACATAAAACTTAACTTGATATCCTCAGAGTGCTCTGAACATGAAAGGAGATGTGCTATACAGTGTATTCTATGTGTTATATGGAAGTGTTCTAGAACAAAAAAGAATGCTAGAAATTTGCTCTCAAATTTTTTTCTCTTCAAGGACAGTCTACACATTCTTAAATATACCTTTAAAAAAATAGCCCAGCACTTAGTTTAAGAAAAAAAACAACCACACATTATCTATTTACCTTATGTCTTAGCAAAAAGTGTAGTTAACCAGTGGTCCAAATAAGCCTGACAGTGTGGCAAAATGTGGAAAAATAATATATTTAAATAACTTAAATGATAATTGTTGGATTTATCTGTTAGCTTTGTCTGCCATTTTTTAATTCATTTATTGTATAATGGAATTCAGTGTAGTCTCACGAGAATAGCATTACAACTGTGTTGCCAGAGGCAAACAAATATGGTACAGACGCTTAAGGGAGATAAAAAAAAAAATGCTAATATTTTACTGATGTTAAAAAAAAAATTTAAAAAAGTCAGGACAGGACCAGTGTTCAGGGATTTTCTTCTGTGTTAAATGTCTGCTTTTCACATATATGGGGCAGTTGCAGCTTTAAACACATAGATTTCCTTTCTGTGGGTTTTAGTGCTGGGGAATGTGACAGAGTTGTTTCTGACAGATTGCCCTGAGCATATATCTGATCTTTCCAACTGCTGCCTCTACGGTTCACTGAGAGGAGACCAGAACGCCTGGGGTTGGCAGGTGGCAATGCAAAGCACACAAACCACAGGGTTGTCTTTCACGGCTTTTTCTTTCCCCCCCCACCCTTTCCTTCCCCCACCCCCCCTTATTGCTGACTTTCAACAGTTTGGCCTCTCCGACTCCCCATCTGCTCTATCCCCATCTCCAAAAAATGGCAAGCCTGTGCAGTTAATTCGTAGAGAAGCCTCAAGGCGTTGGATTATTGGAATTAAAGCTGCACTGCTGACCAGTGTGGGTCATGAACCAGGGCCCCCCATAGTTCTGGGAGCCAAATGGAGGGCTGTTCTCAGAGTGGGGTGTCTGGAGCAGCACAGCTTTATGGCTCCTTGCCATCGAGCATTTAGTCTCTGTCAACTTGGTATTTTCGCATGGAAAGCGATGCCATTAGACTATTTTCACTCAATGTAGCCGGGAAGTTATAATCACACATTAATAAAAATAGGGACAGCCATCCAGCATTTCATAAATCAGCCTTTTCTCCACTATGTTCTGCACAACCGGAACAGATGGGTTACTTGAGATGGGCCAACAGAAACGGGTGATTTACTGGCGAAAAAATTATGACAGCTGGATTGCACACATATAAAACCACAAACACTCTTAAATTTAAGTAACGTTTTAGAAAGGGGGAATTTGGTTCTGACCCCACTAGTTGGAGCTGGATCTAGCCCTAAAAATATTAGGCATTGCCCTTCAATTTGCTGATCTTTAACTTTTTTTTTTAATGACCTAGGCATAAAAATGCAGCAGCGTTCTGACACAATTTGCTGATAACACAAAGTGGGAACATTTTCCATCTAGAAGAGACAGGATTATTGTAGAGGAAAAGCTGTGTGACCCAGAGGAGTGATAGAAGTGGAATTAAATGCAATTGTAAAAAGTGCAAGGCCATGTCCTTAAGGACTAATAGTAAGGCTGTTTACTATAACATATCTGTTGGGAGGCAGGAGGGAAACCTTGGATATATCAGCCACTTGCAGAGTGATTATAAACTACAAACATCATGAAATTGTGCATAAAATAAATGTCATTCCAAGAGGTGTTCGGAGTGATTTTTTTATGAAGGACATGGAAGCATTGAAGATATTATAAAAGATAGAAGTGAAAACTCAGTTAAGATTAAGTGTTGTTGCTTATGGATGATGATGGCAAGTTCAAATTGGAACAGATGCAGAGCATGTGTATCAGGCTGGTCTTATCAGAGAAAATTAGAGACAATTTATTTTTTTAGCCTAGATAAATGAAAGTAGAGGTGTGATAAAAGTACACACATATGCTGATAAGAAACGAAAGAACATAAAGAGTTGAAGGGAAGAACCCTATAAAATAAAGGACAATGGTGGAGAAATATCAATGGTGGTTTCCTGGTAAGGAAAACATTTTGCTTGGAAGTTTGGCGTATTACTGGGCGACTCATGGCAGTACAGAATCTCCAGGACATGGTTCACTGAGAATTAAATGGAGAACAAACCTCTTGTCTTGTCTTCTTCTCTTCTCTTCTCTTCTCTTCTCTTCTCTTCTCTTCTCTTCTCTTCTCTTCTCTTCTCTTCTCTTCTCTTCTCTTCTCTTCTCTTCTCTTCTCTTCTCCCCTCTCGTCTCCTCTTGTCTCCTCTCCTCTCCTCTCCTCTCCTCTCCTCTCCGGCAGGAAGAATGTCAGACAACCAGCTTAGAAAACTTTTTTTTGGGCTGCATCCAATAAAGCTGAAAGGACCCTTACCCAAGACAAGAGAACTCATAAAACTGATGGGCAGAATTTAACATCTGTATTTTCTATGGGTAGCCTTATTGATTTCACAGAACAGCCTGGCTTACAAATACAGGGAACACTAGTAACTGAAAAGGAAGTGAGTCAACATCAGCCACCTGATCCCTAGAAGAACAAAGAAATTGAAAACTCTTAAATCCTACTGTGGATGACCTGTAGTGGAATTTTAATTTAAGATATTTACTCATCCCATGGGTACAGCTTTTTTTGCAGTCTGCAGTGTGTCCCCCCATCACATTAGAGAGTCCAAAGTTCAGTTATGTTCCAGAATGAAAGTGGCATTGAACAGTGGATATAGATCAAAATAATTCATCTTTCACCAGAGACATCAGAGAAAAATAACCAGGGCCATAAATGTCAAATCTACATAGGAAAACAAAGCCAAACCACTGGTTTTTTTTGTTTTGTTTTGTTTTTTTGGTGGGTAGATCTCAATGTCCTGACCTCTTGTCTTGCAAGGGAGACAGGAGCTTTATGAGTTTTTGCAGTTTGCCAGGCTTTAGGGTAGCTAGCTCCCCAAGACTTAGTCCCGTTCGCAAGGATCTTTGATATTTGGCCGATTTGTCTAAAAATACCATTTATTAGACACAGAACATAACAAACATACAAACATAGAACAGACTGACATACATACACACACAATAAATGCATAATTGCAACACTATAATAGCTAAAAATGCAATTTTGGGGTAAAAGCTTGCTTAAACTCTAATGCAAGTTAAGAAATGCTTGCTCGAGCTATAAAATAGCAGAAAAATGCAAGTTAAGAAAGGTACCTATAAGTTAGCCGGAATAACACAATTTAGAAAACCCAATGATCTTACCAAATCCAATTTTGGAGCTGGAATACATTAGTGTCTTCTCACTCAATCTTGCAAGAAGTAACCACAGGCTGCATCCAAACCGTGGGGAGAAGACTTTACTTCACGCTCCAATGTCCATGTAGAAAAGCTTCTACCTTTCTGAGATTTTGTGGTGTTTTTATAGGAAAAAGAGTGTGGATTTGCAGTCACTCTAAAATTTTTCACATTCTCTCAGTGTCTCACCTTGACTTTCCAGGCGCCAGCATAGATAGCCCTTGATTAAGCAATCAACTTAATCTGAGCCATCCATCTCTGGCCAGCAATCAGGGAGAGAGAGAAGGAGAGGGGGGGCTGTCCTGCCACACCTCTATATGGCAAAAAGGTGCAGTTGTTCTGGATAAAATACAAATATTCTCTTGGATAATTTTTTAGCCTTCTGTGGTCTAAGCTGTTTCCTTCTTTCACTGTCCCTGTGTTTCTACTGGTTTATATTTGGTTATACAGGTATAACACCTGCTCAGAGATGGATCACTTCTTTTTACCAGGCTTTTTCTTTAGGATCTGAACTAAGGTGCAACAGAATTTTTTTCCATTTACTTCAATGATTTTGCTTTATCTGTTCTTGTCCATGTAGCAGGAAAATGTGTCTAGTCTCTTTTTCTTTATCTTAGGTCAGGAGTCCTTGTTTCTCATGTTATCAAGGCCTGCCCTCAAGTTTTTAAAGCATGAAAAGTGGTTAGAAAAATAAAAACAAACCCAGAAAGAGGTCAAGCAGAAATCCAGCAGGCACAAAAACTCAGGTTGTGACCCAAAATCTTTACTTTATATAAACTTTTGCTTGTATTTACTTACATGGGACAAAGGTATCATGCTCATCTTGACCCTTTAGTTCCATTTTCATGCACATTGTTTGAGCAGCCTTGAAAGAAGCTTCAGTGAGTTTGAAGGGTCTGAGCTGGTGAGCGTACACTCAGTTTACCTGAGTTAAGTAGTTTAAAGTGAAATCAGTTGTTCTGATAAATGTTTTCAGGATCTGTTGCCTTTAGAAGAAATGGATGATGTGTTTAGGAAGCAGACCCTACCAAAATGCCATGTCCAGGCACATGAAGGATGAGAAAGTGCCTAGGAACATCTAACATGGATTTACAAAGAGAAAATCATGTCTGAGAACCTGAGTCCTGTGATGGTCTTCATGACCAGATGAGTGACTCAGTGGATAAAAGTAGATTATGTTTTCTTTCACTCTAAACAGGTTTTCAAATCAACCTCACAATGTTCTTGTAGCCAAACAAGTGTATCTGAAATACTGTGCCTGTTTAGGGCTTTATAGTTCAAGAAATAATTTGAGGTACTGCAGTGAGCTCTAGAAGTCCCCAAGATGGTCTTGGGGTAAAGCACAAAAAAGAAACGGAAAAGAATGAGATATCTGAGCTTGTGGATTTGTTCAGCCTGATGAATTGAAGGGAACCTCATTCCTCTTAGAATGAAGACAAAAACAGATTTTTTTCTTGGAGACGCAAAATGGAATGACGAGGAAAAAGAATTGCAGGACAAGAAAATATGATTAAGTACTAGGGTTGGTTTTTGGGTTTTGTTTGTTTGGTTTTTTTTCACAATAAGAGTCATCAGCCAGTGGAACACACCCCCAGAGAGGCTGTGAGATTCTTTAGAGGAAAGAAGTTCAAAACTTGGCTGAATGTGACATGAATGATCTGTCCCTGATGGACCTACTATGAGCAGGAGTTTGCACTAGACGACCTACAGATATCTATTCCACATAAAACTATTCTATAATTCTCTGATTTCTATTCAGCTTTTAGCAGAAAATATTTAATTCCACCTTGAAAAATTTGTGTCAACCATAGCAACTGTTTCTTCTTTCTGAAACAGGATCTACATTTACTTTTCCACATCTTTTTCTCAAAAATATTATACCTATCCTCTTATTAATATTCCTTTCACCACACACAACAAAACTTTACCACAGGCAGTTGTCATTTTCCAAACCATTTAATAACACTCATTTTATTTCTACAGGTAAAAAAAATAGTGGGGTGATAACATGTCCTGCCTGAATTGCTAGTAACAGTTACTGTTAAGGCTTCAAGCACTTAAAATTTTTCACCAGCTGTTGCTTTTTAGCACCAGCAATTTTATTCCCCCTAATCTAGGCTTATTTATGTGTTTAAGGATATAAAGAAAAAGCAAGCAAGCTTCCTGAGAAAAAAAATAAATGAGCTATTGTCTATCTTTGTCATTGTCGTACCTGGATGTTACAAGTTTGTTGATGACACCAAGCTGTGTGATCACACATTGGAGGGAAGGGATTCCATCCAGAGGGACCTGGACAGGCTGGAGAGCTGGGACTGTGTGAACTTCATGGAGGTCAACAAGGCCAAGGGTCAGGAGTAATCCAACACAGAAATACAGGCTGAGCAGAAAATGGATGGGGAGCAGCCCTGGGGAGAAGGACTCAGGGATGCTGGTTGATTACAAGCTGCACATGATCCAGCCATGTGCACTGGCAGCCCAGAAAGCCCCAAATGTGTCCTGGGTGGCATCAAAAAAAGGGTTGACGGTCTTGGTGGAAGGTGTCTTGCCTGTGGCAGGGGTTGGAACAAGGTGATCTTTTCAACCCCTTCAAACCCAAACAATTCCATGATGATTCTGAGATTTCCACTCCATAATCTGAATCATGGTGTTGCTTGTTCAGGCATGGAGGTCAACCTGCACAGGTTCCAGATTTATGAAACAGCCATATCAGTGATTATGAGTGATTAGATACTGATATTTAATCAGCCAGATCAAGTTACTCCTGAGAAACCATTTCTTTTTCCCCTCACCTTAATACTATTTATATTTTAATGTATTATTTGAATATACAACCTAATGTATTATTCTCCTAGTATTATTTATGTGTTTATTATATCTTCTGTGTTACCTGTTTTTCATTTTCAACCTTTTTTGCCATTTTCACTCTTTTCCCTATGGAGGGGTGTGGAAGCAGTGGTTCACTTGGCTTACAGTCCACCATTTTTCCCATTAAAAATTTTCTAGAAAACCTTGAGAAAAGAGCATTCTGGCTTCCAGCTTTGGCACATTCTGTATTTTCACCTTTTCATTGCCATTTCCAGAGTTTGGCCAGACTGAAGGTTTGGAATGAATCAGCTGCATGAGACATGGGAAAAAATAAATGTCAGAAACCATTTCTAATCTGCAGAGAAGCTGATGCTGAATGCCTCCCAGTACTGAAGGGACTCTTAGGAATGTTTTTTTGTGAGCATCCACATCCAAGTTTTGCTGTTAGGCCAACCTTTTCTGCTAGGTGTAACGGAGAGGCTTGACCTGATCTCAGAGACATTTGCTGTCTGTGTGTGTTTATGTGTGTAGATGCATATTCACACGTGCTGCTGGGTAAACCAAGCTACAGCTTTGTCAGTAGTGGGCTGAAAAGTCTATTTCTCTGGGTAAGAATATGAGTTTATCAGTTATGATCACGATTTCAGGTCACAGGGTGTATTAACATAGCAGCTTTTATACATCAAGAGTATCTGCATAATTGGAAGGATACATCATGGATAGAAGAGGTTAAACAGATGCTTCTAGCAAGGAATTTCTTCCATTTTGTTTGTTAAGACTCTATTTTCTCATTCTACCCTCAAGCTAGCATAATAAAGATGTAATCTGTCTTCCTCCCCTGTGCCATCCTTCACACTTTTGCTTCTCTCTTCTCTGTTTATTCTATCATTTCCTTTGAGGCAACAACTAAGATGAGGAGTCCTTGTTTTAGCTTCAGAAAAAAAATAAATAAAAATTCTAGAGCAAACTCTACTCATAAGCCTCAAGCATCGCCATTGCTTAAGTTTCTGTTAGTGAAGAATCCAAAATGTCTTGGACATGTAAGTAAGAAAGTTTGGGGCTGTCTTACACCAAGTTAATATTCTGCCAGCTGCCAGCTGGGGTGCTCAGTCTTAATTACATATCAAAGTCCATGGACTGGAAGCACAGAAGGGTTATCCGAAGAAAGTGCCCCCTGGACAGGGAGCTTGCCAACAGGACAAGTTACCACAGAAACCACCCAAGTCCAAGATCTTAGCCTCCAGCAAAAACGAGGTAATTTGAGCGAGGTTAGCAGGCAATAAGAGAACTTGTTATGTCTAATTAGCTAAATGTGTTCTTACAGCTCTTCCTACCCACTGGCCATTTAAGGTTTTTAATTTTTCTCCCTCTTCACATTCATTTCTCCTTGTTACCCCCTTCATACGCAGCTCTCCACACTCAAGTTTTTGTTATGCATTGTCCACGTGGCAGATCACAACACATGATGGAACTAAATGCTCCTTATTCAGCTGTCATTCCTGTTTTGAGATTCCTGTTTCATGGGTCTCTCGCTTCAAGTGTTCCTCTGACCAAGTAAAAATACTCTGCTCATCCATGAAGCCCTTCTTTCAGCACACTAGAAAGGAGCTGAAAAGGAAAGGCTCCCTGAAACTCCCATTATTTTTTCAATGAATTAATATTCTACAAAAGTGTAAAATTTTCCCTGAATTAATGTTGACATGGGGAAGATCAATGCTATTAGTTTAATAAAGATACTCTGCAATATTTCCTGTAATGAGATTGTTTGACAAACCTTCCTAATAAACTTCAAAATTATTAAACCCTCAAAATTAATTACATATTCCAGGAAAAAGAACCACAGTGATACACCACTCCCATTTTCTGACATACCATTTCCCTCTCATTGGATCCAGTAACTTTTTCTTTTAAAAACTACTCAAGTAAATCCTCTTCTCTTTGTATGATTAATTTTTTTCTTTAAAAAGTAACTCAAGTAAAAGATGGAAGGGTGAAACATTATTCTGTAGGTTATGCATAAGACACTTTGATACCTTACATATTTCAACACGTGCTTGCTTCAGCAAATGATTTCCAAAAAAAAAAAAATTCCATTGCAGTCCAAATCTTTATAAATCCATTATAAAATCTTCCTCTGCCTTCCTTCTGTCAAATGCTCACTTCAGCAGCCTGGACAGAATCCCTGAATCTCAGCAGACCACAACTGCATGGAGATGAAAGGAGGAAGGATAGATTTCTTGCAATTTTCTCTGCCAGAAACTTAAGATGGTGTTCCCTGTCTGCCTGCAGTCTGGATCTGAGTGTATGTTTAGGTGTGAAAACTGTACACCAGAATAAGTGTGCGCTGCACTCAAAAATGGTGTGAAGTAATGTGTGCTGTTAGGACAAACAACACTCTTTACTGCACTTGGAACACATTTTTGTGACCCTTTTATTCCAGTGTTGTAAACTCTTATTCAGCTTAGGCAAAAGGGAATTTTCAGAGCTTAATTCCAGTATTCTGTCCATGTGTCTGAAAAGAGACATTTAGCTGAACACAAGCTTTGGCTACTTTGGCTCAGAACATTGTTCCAGTTCTGTGAATCAGTAATATTTTTGTTTGGTTGTGAGGTTTTTTTTTTCTTTACTTACCGTTCTTCTTTGCAGCCATGTGTATAAACATGCACAAATAAATATATACCTTTTTCTGCTTCTTCCTTGATTTGCATTTAGCTCTCGAGATTTATTTCCAGTTCCCTTCAGATATCTTGAATCACATTTCCCAGACTTCAGCACAGGAAAATAGAACACTGAAAGCAGAGTCTTGGTCTTCACTTCTTAACTCACTCCTTCTTTATTGACTTATCATCTCATGTCAGTTGAGTGTTCTCAGGACAAAATATTGCTGTTAGAGACAAAGTAATATAGTACTGGGGAGATTTGCAACGATTACCAGGAATTAAGTTTATTTGCTCAGCCCCTAGTATGCTCAGTGCTTGTGTCCTGATGAAGAACTGAATTTGAGTGTCAAGTGGAAATTTAATACTAAAAACATAACTGAAAATACCTTACGTAGGTAAACAGATAGGCAAAAGATATGGAGGCTGTCTCTACTGGATTGATAGTTAATTTGTGCTCACAAAGCAATAGAAATCACTAACAGCGGTAAAACAAGAGCTGAACACCACTAATTTTCCATTTGCTTAAAAGAGAGTCTAAAATGTACATTTTGCAGCTCCTTTTACATGTAATTTTTTTTAAAACAACCATCTGCAGTGAGCAGATGATAATTGATTTATTTGTTGTTGTTGCTTTTAAAAAAATGAAGAGATTTTCATTTCTTGTGAAAATGTCACCACAATTCCTAGAGGTTTTTTTTCCCTTACAAAAATTAGTGGATATCCATGTGAAATTGATGTAGAAATGTCTGCTTTTCACAACCATCTTATGGCCACCTATGTCTTCAGCTGAGCGTTGCAATCAAAGAACTTTTAAAGATGATGGACAATTTAGAAAATTGTCAGATCTCTGAAAAATGCTTTGAGCAATTGACCTGAACTTATTCATCTTGAAGACTGATGCTAAGGATTTAGCACTTCCACATTCTCTTCAAATTAGACCCAGAGATATTGCTGACTGATGCAGGATCATGTGGCTTTGAGTATCCAATTCAGTCAGATCCTAAGGCCATCTCTTTAAAAACATTTCCTGATGTAAAGATGCTTTAACCCACTCATCAGTCATACTTTTGACAAGATAAAATCAAAAGAGTACAGTCTGTAGTAGAGAAGACCAACTTCAAAGTCCAACCTGCAGACGGTACCCTGATTCCATAGTGATTCTTACATGAAATGAGGTATTGATTCAGTTATTTAGCCTTATATCTGTGAAATAATGAAGTTACAAGTTGGAAACAATAGACCAAAATATTTGCTTTGCTGGCTTTGCAGCTAAGCAACTGCATCAAGAATGTTTATCTTTATTGCAAATATTTGCCTAAAGCAGAAATGAAATTACCTGGAGGAACAGCTCCTATGTCACAAGAATATTCTGGATCCAAAATGTGAAAAAATAATAAAATTCCAAAAAGAAGAGAAAGACTAGACAGATATCAGTAATCCCTATAAAAAAACAGATTATAAAAACCTGCAGAAATTATTCAAACATAAATTGAATCTAGATTTTTTTTTACATAGGAAAATGCATGAGAGATATATTTTTAAAATAGCTGGTATTAGCTTAGGGTTTTCTTGTAAGAACGTAGAAATTACTGCAGCAGTCAAGAGAAAATGTCAGTCTCATCTAACCAGGGTCAATAGTGAATTGCATAAGAACAAGTGTTCGGTGATGCTGCATCAGATTACTTTCACAACCCCAAATAATTGGCAGTTCCATTGGATCAAATAAGAACAAGTTTCTTCCTGGCTCAGAACAGATTTTAAGCTGTGATTCATGTCACACCTGAGTGACTAACCAGGTGAGAAGTATGTAATTTGGGACAGATCAATCTTTTTTTTTTTTTTTTGGTGAAGACTATTAAATGGTTTTCCCTAAAAAAAAAAACAAAAAAGAGCAAATTAATTTTACAATCCCCTACTCTCCACCCCCCATCTACTAAAAATAAGGCACAAACCACATTACAAAATCACTGGACAATGCTATTATTTTCTGCATTACTAAAACTTCATTTTCCTTCCTGTCCATTCCTTTCTTCCTAAAGCAAAGTACAAGTTATGAGGGGAAGGGAAGGAATATCGGAGAATCTGTAATGAGATTTGTTCAGAGACTGGAGCAGCTGAGGATGAGATGTGCATTTCTGGGCCATGTGCTATATTTCCATGGCATCCAAGGTCTTCTGGTCATAAATTCACACCACAAAACTTTGTCTTCTCCTTGTCCCAGTCTGCTAATCCTGCCTAAATCCTTGGCCATTCATGCTAGATCCTGTTCTGGTCACCAAAAATGCTTAATGTGAAACCAGCAAAAAAGTATCACAGAGTACCAAGGCCAAAAGGAAATCATGGAAAACTCTTACAAGACCTGTCTTGCAAGGGGAGGAGAGGGAGGAACAAAATTAATTGTAATACCTTCATGATAATTATTTACTCTGTGGTCTTGTAGTCTAGAAAGCCAGTGAAACTGAGCTTGCAGAATTGCCTGTCATGAAGTCAGATTGAGGTTTTTCCATCTACTTCTGAAGATTTCCAAATGGATTTAAGAGTAATGGTGTTGACATGAAATTCTCCTTTTGCATTTCTCCACCGTGTTACTAATTAACTGTGCAGGCTGGTGAAAAGAGGGTTTCCTGCCCAGGGATTGAGGGCAGAAAGTAAGATGCACTTGTTTGGTTGGATGAAAAATGCTGGTTTGTGACAATGAATTCCAGTTGTGAATTCGCAACTAGTTGTGAATTCCAGTGGGATCCTGGCCAAATCAAACAGGTAACTCCAGTGAATACATTTGGGAAAGGGACCACACATGAAGGTTAAAATGTTTATGTTTTCAGAAGAAAACGTTTCAACATTATACTTTTGAGCAGTAATTCACTTTTAGTTAAAATTCTGCAAGAAAGCAGAATGCTTGATGTAGAGGGAGATAGAAAAAGGAGGTTGTAATGACAAGGATTTTCACTTAACTTTTGCATTTACTGTGCAATGTTTAGACCAGAAATATAGCCACATTGAATCTCTGGCCACAAAAGGTCACACTGGTTCCTCACAAACCCTAGCCTTCAACATCTTTTTCAGAATGAATTGATTTTGAATTGAACCTGTTTTTTCCACTTCTTTCGGAAATATCACCACTCAGTGGCAAGAATATGATAGGCAGCTTATAAGTTTAAAGATCTGAAGAAAGAGAAGGAGGGTAAAAGGCCTTGGAACACTTTATTTTCTTTTAAAAAGATATTCCATGACATGTATTATGTGAACAAATAACGACAGCACTGTTTGTCCTAAGAGTCCAGAAAGATTGATTTTTCCTGTTTTTTTGCTCATGTTTTCAACTTTAGCCACTGCTGTAATAGCCAGCTGTTTGAGCTGTGACCTGAACAATAACATTTCACACTTGGAGAGATCCTCATACCAGCCTGCAGGAAGTCTCTGCCACCATGCCTGTTGATGCAATGCTTGTCCAAGGGAAAAGTTAATAGCTCATAAATTACATAGGTGTAATGGATCTGCGCTGGGGTTAGTGGTTTGGCTTGCATGTTTCTCAAAACAGGATTCAAATATTTACAGTGAATGCCTTTGGCTGTAAGAAAGGCAGCTGGCAATATAGGGGCAGTCAGCTCAGCCTTTGCCGGACACAGTCCTATCCTTTAAAATGAAGAGCTTTTCCCTGTTTGGGAAAACAAGCGATAGAATGGGAAAAAAGTCCTCAAGTTGCATCAGGGACGGTTTGGATTGGATATCAGTAAAAATGTCTTCACTGAAAGGGTGGTCAGGCACAGGAACAGGCTGCTGAGGAAACTATTGGAGTCACTGTTCATGTAAATGTTAAAAAAACTTGTAGATGTGGCACTTCAGAACATAGTTTAGTGGTGGGTTTGGCAGTGTTTCATTAATGGGGGGACTGGATGAGCTCAGAGGTCTTTTCCAACATAAATGATTCTGTGATTATCTGATTAATGAGAAAACTCATAGTTGCTCTCTGGGAGTGTCTTAAGCATAAACTCTGTGGCCAGTGCTGGGATTAAGAAAATCACTGCTCATGTCAGTCAACATCCATTCATTTCCATTTTGTTGTCTGGCATGGCGTTCTTTGTCTAGAACCATGGGATTACTTTACTTCTTTTGGCAAAGCTACTTATTAGAGACTGAGAAAATTGTGAATACTTTTGGTCTCCACAGCTCTTTACTCTAATATTTTATGGGTTTACACCTGTACCAAAAGGTTATTGTGTTTGTCCTGATGTGCTGATGGAATGAGTTGTGATGGGGAGGGACCCAAACACATGTGTGGACTTTTCCTGATTGCCTGCCTGTCCCTAAACTGATATCCAGGTGCTAATAAACAACTTGGTGCCTGGTTCTTTTCTGGAATGGGACTTGTTGAGAAACAGAAAAAAAAAAAATCCAACAATCCAACAGACATGATGGGAAAGGATGTGGATCTTTCCAGGACATTATTCAGAACTTTTCCTACTCCTATTCAGGGCTTTTCCAATTCATTTTATTACTTACTGTGGTGCAAACAAGGCTGCTCAGTATGATGCTTCCTTCCCTATTCAGTATATTTTCATTACAACTCTCCTAAATTATTGCCTATCAGAAATGCAAATACTGATCAAAACCAACAGAAAGAAAGAAACCTATTTGTCTCGGTGGGATTTAGATGAACACTCTGTTGAACAAAGTGTGTATTCTTCTGTCTCTGATCTAGACCATGTGACTTCAGGAAAAAAAATGTAGAACAAGGCTTTTGGATATATAATTATCTACAATTATGTAACTGAGGTATATGATGACTACCAGGGTAGAAATATGTAACAAAAATTTAGGAGAATACTTTCCACTCTTAGCACTCCACCTGCAGCCTCCAGATCTCTCCAAGGCAATCTGGAGATCCCAGTTATGACGGAAAAACTGCAAAAGCCAAATGAAGTAGACCCCGCTGCTGCAGGGATGAGATGCACAGGTGGAAATTAATTTCTTCCCTGCCTGAAGACCCCCACTAACTCACCCAAGATGAAAATATTGACTCTGATAGTACAATCTCCAGCAGTGAAACCAGTGGCATCTCCCAGCCCGATGCCAGGGGCAGCGAGACACAGTCCTTGAATTGGGTTGTCCGGTCCTCGCCACTGCCCGAGGGGCAGTGAAAGCTCTCGCTCAGAGGAGGAGGTTGGTGGAGCTGGGAGGCAAGGCCTCACTGGGAGGAACGGCACAGAGGACCGAAAGCGGTGACAAGAAATGCAGGCTACTCTCGAGCAGGGAAAGCAGAGGGTTTATTGAGGAGTGCGAGGAGGGATGAGGCAGGCCAAAGGGGTGCTCGGAGAAGCCCTGAGCAGGGCTGTGCAGGGGTTTTTAAGGGACTGGTAAAAGGGGAGGAGACAAATGGAAGGGAGCCAGTGGGGTTGGGAGAACATTAGACTGGTAGATTTTCCGGCCAATGGGAACACAGGAGGGGAGGGTACTTTTTTGAACCAACCAATACACAACTCGAGCTCAGAACAAAGGAGAACATTCCAGAATATAACCATATATGGAACAAGGGGAGGGGAGAGCCTTGAGGCCAATCGCATGGCTCATTGTTGCATATTCATGAGCCCTGCCCCGAGGCCCACTGGGAGTGCCCCAAAGTGTCACCGTAACTGAAGAGTCTCTTCACTCCCAGGACTGGTCTGGGGCCTCACCTTTGCAGTCTGAGTTCACCGCACCTAATTGGGCCATAGCGACTGCAATAGAATTTGGGATTCTTCTGTTTCTGCCATGACCAAAGTAGCTAACAAAGCTGAACACAAAATGCTCTGATCCTGATGGAGATTTTCCAGCCAATGATAGTCCAAGGGCAGAGGCAGACTATTGATCTGTTTAGTTTCTCTGCACTTTCCATCTCAGATACAGGTATTCAGGTATTTTTATGTTCTGCCCATGGGGGCTGATGATTGCCAGTGCCTCCCCACCCACCACCCAGCCCAGGTGGTTTTGTGCAGGAGCTGACCTTCGTGAGGAACTGGCTGTCTTAAAGATGGCAGCTCATCCATCATGGCTTTCGTGGGCTGTCAGCGTTGCATTTAATCTCACTTGTAATTTTCCAGGGGAGGTTTGCAAAAGCCACAAACAGAATCCTAATGCTACATAATGAGGTTTGTAGTCGGTGAGTGCTTCCCCTCTGGATGAAGCTGTGCTGTTCTGGCTACCCTCAGCTACACAGAGATGGGAAATTCCCAAATTCAGCCTATAATTCCATGTACTGGTGACAGTCCCCATGCTGTTGGAACAGGTATATCTTTACTAGGCAAGATTCATCTATATATTGTCACAGGTATATCTTCCCTCTCAACTCTAGTGACAAAATGGGCTCTCAGAATCATGCACTTTACAAGGAACACTCTTTTCCAGGGGTTGACACATCATATCCATGGGGCTTCATTCCCATTTTATGATTTGGGGGATCTTGCTCATTGCTTGCTCAAGCTTCAAATTCTTCTGTAAACCATGATCAAAACCCCACCCAGACAATCATAGTTTTTAAAAGTTTGAATTAAACTCAGGAAAGTTCTGTCAGCTCTTTAATTTTCATTTTTCATTATGTTTGCTACACCCACCTTTCACCTTCATTTCCTACTTAAGGTTTACCAGCACAGAAATGAGCTAATTTGGAATCAATATGACCAGAATTTGGAATCAAAATGACCCTTGGAAACAATGCCAGATTCAATCAAGGAGGGTTACTCTAAGGATGGGATATAAAGCTCTGTTTCCCAGATATATATTCAATAGAATGACCTCTCTTCCTGACCTGTCTGTCCATGTCACTCTGACAGATCATATCTTCCACTGATACAGACCCATGGAAGCTGCAATTTGTCAACAAGTACCTGGGCTGTGCAGGTCTGGAATGGATTTCTGTGATATAGTTTCTCTACTGACAATAAGATGGGAGCACGGCAAATCCCTGGAATTATGTGGGCCTCAGTCACCTCATCAAGCTTTATCCCTTGTTTCTCATTTCATAGGTGTCTAGCCTCTTGACCAAATGATGAACCAGGAGAAAAATGTATGTTTCTCCTCTAGACACCTCTTTATATTTACAGATTCATCAGCAAAGAGATTAGTTAAATTACTATAGATATATTCACTAGTGCTGGAAGCAGTAATGATACTTATTACAACATTATATTTTAAAAAATTATGTTTTCAGCCTTGAAGCTGAAAAACATCAGCTAATCATCCTGAAATTGTTTGTGCCAGGTGTCCTCCTCACGCTGAATTAGCTCATAAAATTTCGCCAAAGCAGTTAATCAGTTCCTGAGGGCAAGATTTAAGAAAAATACCATGCTTTGAAATGAACTATCGCCATTAATAACTTTAATGTTGTCTCTGTAATTTGGCAGGAAATTGGAGTCCAAAACCAAACTTTTGTTGGTTTTTATAGAAATCCAGACAAATTTAGCCGAGTTGCTAACCTCCAGCCACAAAGAGATTGGGAGGAAGTTTTTCTGCATGGTTTAATTCTCCTGAATATTCTCCATTTCTCATAGCTCTTAGCAGTCTTGTTTCATTACAGAGCATAGCATGTCTTCTGCAGTTATTCTTACTTGCAGGATGGAGGAAACACAGTTTTAGTCCGAGAAAAGAAAAAAAAAGAATGAAGAAAAAGTGTAACAAAGGAGGAGTAAATGGGATAAAACTAGAAATTCACAGAGAAGAAGAAAGGGCAATGTTTTTTACATTTGCGTATTATTGTGCTGACATCCTAATTATATTTATGACCTCACCATTCTTTAACATAAGGGTGTTTCAGTTTATGTGGATTTTTTTCTTCCTTTTAGCTAATGAGTGGATGAAATCTTAGTTAAAACTGCAGCTCTGTGCAATCACTTGCTCAGAACTGCAATGCCTTTAACAAAATGAAATAAATATATTCCTTCTTCAGCTCAAACAAGGCATAGCAAGGAAAAAAAGATCATTATAAAGTCCAAAATAAACCAAAATAGTCTTCTATCCAGACAATCAATTTCTCAATGGTGCCCAATAGACATATTGAATCATGCATTTTGCTTACACAGCTGCCCAGAGGAAAACAAGGACCATATTGCTACCCATCTCTTTTTGCAAAAGGTTGGCAATTATAGCAGTTGGAAAGTGGTAACCATCTTTCATTGTGTCAGTAAGTATTATTCTGGTTGGCATACAACCGCCCTGCTTACCCTTACAATATTCTTAATTAAATTAAGATTGTACCTGCAGCAGCATAGAGGACTGATCCTTACAAATGTTACAAAGTTTGTGTGACTCAATGCAAAGGTGATGGTTAGGAATTCTGTGGTCTGTGTTGTGCAGGTACATGCTTGGTGCCGATTTAACTCCAGGCTGGAATGAACTGATTTCTTATTTCATCCGAAAGCCTCTTTCTCATCATATCCAGCCTTACAGATAGTTCGAATAAATGCAATGGTGTGGTGTCATAATTAAATCATAAAGGGCATTTTCCCTATGGCAGGTATGAGAGAGTGTGACTGTGTCTTGAGTCAGAGGGGTTTATTTCCCTAATAAATATAAATGGCATTTCAGGTGCATGAAACTAGAAATCATGAAAAAAAACCAAAAACAAATTTTAAAAAAAAAGAAAAAAACCCAAAAAACAAAGCACTGAGATGAGTCTTGTGGTAGACAGTAGCAATTGAGACTTTGCATAGCCTCTTGAGTCAGAGGGGTTTATTTCCCTAATAAATATAAATGGCATTTCAGGTGCATGAAACTAGAAATCATGAAAAAAAAACAAAAACAAATTTTAAAAAAAAAGAAAAAAAACCCAAAAAACAAAGCACTGAGATGAGTCTTGTGGTAGACAGTAGCAATTGAGACTTTGCATAACCTATTATGTAGCCTTTCACAAGTCTGTCTCAAAGTACTGTTTTGCCTTTTTATAAGGATGTTTGGAAAGTGACTTGAATAAATCATGATATTCTAATGCAAATAAAAACAAAGCCTGGCATTTCTGACCTAGAATTTGAATACACACCATACATGTAATTCATAGAATTCATTTATTCAGATTTATGTTCCACTACTGAAAAGAAAGGATTGTCTATTGGCTGGGAAGCTGGGTTAACATTTAGAAGCTTACAGGTTTTGCTCTGTGTTTTGCTGTGGACTTGCTCCCTGTAACTGGATGAGCTCCCAAAGTGTATAAAGTACCTTAAGTGGCAGGCAGTGGCAGCCCTTATGATAAGCATTGAAGCTCTATTTGAAGAACACATTAATCAGCATCCTGAGCGCCGTTCCATTTAGCAGGCTGGCAGATCAAATGCCAAGAGGTAGCCAAAATGGAAATTTCAGAAAAATGACCACTGCTTCAAAAGCCAGGCAAGTGAAAAGAGCTCTCTTGCTTCCCTCTAGGCTCATACAGTTCCTCAAAATACAGACACATTTCCCACATGTTCTACAAGAGCAGTAAGTACACAAGGCCACTTAAGGAGGATGAGCTGAAAGACAAATAGATTTTGGATCTTCATACAGCTCAGGTATGAGCTCAGTGATAGGATTACAGGCCTGCAAAGACAAAAACACTCAAAGGCATGCTCAGAAATTAATGTGACTGAAAAATATTAGGGTATGAAAGCTGGTGGGCCTAAAGAGTCAAGTTGCCTCCAGGATTAGATTAATGCTCAACAAGGATTTTCTAGGGCCTTAATTCTGTGTAAGTCTTTCTAGTCATCCATTCCAGCCTGTAGAATAAATGTACCAGCACTGTCAAACTACAGGATTACTGTACTAAAGACAGGAAATACGTGGAAAAATTGATGCATCAGAATTAGGGATATAATATACCTGAGCAAATGAATATTGCCAATCTGCTCTGTTCAAATACTTCATTAATTCAGCCTGATCCCTTCACTCTTGAATCTTCTCTCTTAGGTGTTATCATATTATTTTCCTGGTCAGTGATTTGCAGGATCAAAGAAGTCAGACTATATATATTTATATTGAAATGTTCTCATGTAGATTTATGTTTTGTGCATTAGGCAATATTTATGGAATTTTCTTTTCTTTGTAGGTTTCAACTGAAGAAGGAATGAGCTTAGCCAGAGAATACTCCTGCTCCTTTTTTGAGACCTCAGCTGCGCTCCGCTTCTACATTGATGATGTCTTTCATGGACTAGTGAGGGAAATTCGGAAGAAAGAATCCTCACTGTCTATAGTAGAGAAGAAGATGAAGAGGAAGGATAGTCTGTGGCGAAAACTGAAGGGATCCCTGAAAAAAAAAAAGGAAAGTACAACCTGATGGTAATTCTCCATGAGTCACCCATCAGAAGCTGACCACAGTAACCTGTAATAGTTCCAAAAGCAGCATTGATACAGCATCTTCCAGGCACGGTCCTGGAGCTCCTTCCCTTCAGCTCTCATGCAGAAGTTGCTCCTTGAAGACCCGATCCATGGTTTCCCTGTGGCTCTTCTGTTCTATAGCATCATTTAGCATACCCTCTCATACTTTTTCTGCGACTCTGAGTGGAGAAAATACTGTGTTTTTTAACGTGTGTTCCATGGCTGGTCTCCAAATGTTATGAATTATGCCAGCATCCAAGGCAGAACCAGCTCCCACCAGCTCTAGGACGATGGATACACTTACTGACGCCTCTCTGCATGTGCGGGTCACTTCACCATCCCAGGAATGAATGACTTTGATTTCAATGGACATTTTGACTGTTTAAGGACTTTGGGATTTGACCTTCAGCTTTGCATCCATATTTAGGTTTAGGGTTAGAGTGTGCTCAGCCTGCATGCCCGTGTCTGAGTGAGAACGTGTCTGTGAGCAGCCCCAAAGGGAACCCTGGGGACCCACGGCTCTGCCCCGTGGTGCTCAATCCCCACTGTGTCCTTTCCAATCAGCAGGCAGGTTTTGAAAGCAGAGCACAAACCATGCTCCAGCCCTGCAGAGGCTGCAGGGATGCTGCTCTGCCTCCTCTGAGCTGCACTCCCCAGGGCTGGCAGAGGTTTCGTGTCCTACGGACATGCAGGGTATGAAAATCGTCCAGGAGTTTGTGTTGGAAAGGAACTTCTAAAGGTCACCTAGTCCAAAACCCTGCAAAGAACAGGGATACCTTCAATAGATCAGGCTGCTCAGAGTCCTGTTCTGCCTGGCCATAGATGTTTCCAGGGATGGGGCATCCATCACCAATCTGGGCAGCCTGCGCCAGTGCTTCACCTTCAGCCACACTCCCGTGTCCCAAAGAGCTCACAAATCCTCTGTCTGTCCACTGAATCCCAGAGCCCTCCCTGGAGTAGTGCAGCTCTGTCCCAGCATGTAACAGCATCTGTGATGTAGAATCCAGCCCTTGACTTTCCAGAGAATTGCATCAGCTCAATCACCATTGTTCACAGTCCTTGACCATCCAACTGTACAACTTGATTAATCAGTTGGATAAGTCTTTTAAATACTCCTTTTTAAAGCTGGCATGAAGTAGAGTATATGCTCTGAAACATTTTTTTTTCCCAGGAGATCTTTTACTGTTCTTGCTATTTATAAATTTTGCAAACAGAACATGCATAAGTTTTTGTCAAAAATAAAGATTGTGATTTCCATGGAGTCCTAGTAGTAGTCAGTGTCATTTGTGTCTGTCTGTCTGTCCTGGAGTGTGGATAAATAAAATAAAAAATACGCATCTTTGTTAGTAAAAGTTCCTTGTTTCACTTTTCTTCTGTGTCAAGGTTTGACCCTGACTAAATGCCAGGCACCTCGACTCTCTCTTGCTACAGAAAAAAAAAACACTTAAAAACAAAACACACCAATCTCATGAGTCACCTGAGATAGGACACTGGTTGGCAGGAGGACACACAGAAAAAGAAGAAGGGCAAACAGGCTCTAAGCTGAAAGTTGCAAAAAAAGTGATTTAATTACCTAACAGAATTGGAGGATAAATGCAAGGCGAAAATACACTTTTCATACATTATTTTGTTTACTCCCCCCCCCCCTTACGAACCTATAGTATTCACCCCCTTTCCTCTTTTATAACCAACAAACTCAGGTAGGGGCAGAGTGTGGG
>VZRM01001094.1:448669-514529 GCA_013397955.1 Grantiella picta
TTTACTGTCAGGGTGGTGATGTTCTGGCACAGGTTCTCAAGAGAAGTTAATGGCTGCTCCTGGATCCCTGGAAATGTCCAAGGCCAGGCTGAATGGGACTTGGAGCGACCTGATCTAGTGGAATGTGTCCCTGCCCATGGCAGAGGGTTGGAACTGGACGATCTTTAAGGTTTCTTCCAACCCAAACCACTCTATAATTCTATGATTATATTTAATTTGTTCTCTTGCATCAGCCCCAGCTATTTAAAAGGCAGCCTCACAAGCTTTTGACAAACTAGAGACACTGAGCCTTCTGCCTTCTCCATAAATTTCTCATTAATGTTCACACAGAGGGGAAAGAGTAATGTTTTCCACTATAAAGTTTTGCAAAGTCACTCGGCTTTCTGAATAAGAAACTGCCAGTTCCTGCAAGCTGAATTTGCCTCCACTGCTAGACACTG
Organism: Grantiella picta; assembly: GCA_013397955.1. Lineage (NCBI taxonomy): Eukaryota > Metazoa > Chordata > Aves > Passeriformes > Meliphagidae > Grantiella > Grantiella picta. Next base: position 449,110 of record VZRM01001094.1, read on the forward strand.
CTGACTAATCACAGATGCCTCTTTATGTAGGACATTGACTGAATAAGTTTGAACACATAAAGCATTCAACCAGCGTAAGTGGGTAGCTCCTCTGAAGGCAGTGGAAAATCTTATGGTTGATTCACATCCGTCTCCGGAGAAAAATTGCACATTATGGCATGATAATGAATATACTTCAATCACACAGAGGAAGATGAGGTTTCTGTCACTGAAAACTTACAAAACCCATAAACAAAACAAAAGACAATTTAAGGAAGACAGAATAAACAGACTATTAGTAATGTCAAGGATGGGCAGAAACAGTAGAGGAGAATACAGTATGAGTAAAGGTATGAAAATCATACAATCATAGAATGGTTTGGGTTGGAAGGCACCATTAAAGGTCATATAGTCCACCCTGCACTGCTCTAAAAAGAGACAACTTCAACTAGATCACTTTTCTCAGAGCCCTGTCCAACCTGACCTTGAATTTTTCCAGGGATTTGGCATCTATCACCTCAGCAAGCAACCTGTGGCTGTGCATCAACTGAATTTGGAAAACCTTGCACCATTCTTCACCCTAGATGAGTCTAAACTCCTTTTAGGATGGGTTAGAGCAGATAAGATGACAAAAAGACACAAGGCAAGCTCCAGAGATTTGGGTCCAGTGCACTCACTATAAGAGTTTGATGGAGGATATTAAGATGAGAAGGATGATACCAAGAGAAATAGAAATTGATGATGATTTGCTTCATCTTTCATGTGGATGATGCAATTTGGATGGCTTAGAAGATGAAGTGGAAAGATCAGAGAAGTTACTACAGCTGTGAATGGTTTAGGAAAATTTTAATGAAAATCAAATGCAAAGAACACAGCACAGAAAATTGAGCAAGAGGAAACAATACCAAAATTCAGTAATGTGAAAGGGAAGTTTTTATTTCCTCCCTGCAGTATGCATCAGGTTTCTAACAAGAATCTGATTGAAGCTGACTATGGAATAAATTGTTCCCTCACTGAAATTTCTTTAGACACTTAAGAGAACAAATCTCTTAAGGTCTTTGCTGTCTCCCTGTGCTGTGTATGCTTCAGATATTGAAAGCAACTTTTTTTAACAGAAGAGTTGGGGAAAAAGTAGGATGCTCAGCTTTGTACTTTCGGAAGGATAGTAGCAAAACCCTCATTTGTATGCCTCATAACTAATATAAAAGATGGCATGATAGCTCCCTGCTGAAGATTTTAAATGATACTTCAAATATATGGTTTCATCTGGGAGAGCAGCTACCAGTTTGCAACCAGTGCATGCAGATCATTCTCTCCTGCCTTTTTCCCTCCCACTGTGCTCAGACCAGATGTTACTGAAAAATGTAGGAACTTGTTTCTGCTCCCCTGTTTAGTTAATAGGGTGTTCACTGAATACTCCTAAGTCTTTATCTAGCAAAACTGGATGAGATCCAAGTTATCAGAGAATACAGCAGGGATGTCTTTAAGGAGGCAGATGTTCAAAGAAGTACTTTGAAGAGATTTTTGACCTGTGAGGGGTTGATTACCATGATGTGGATGAAAGATGAGAAGAAAGATAGATGAAACCACAAAGCCTAAGAGAATATGCTATACCTGCCAACAAAAAACTTCAGAAAAACTTAAGTTATAGAAGCTGTAAAATACTGCTGTGATAAAAGTTCTGAGCCGGGATAGACCTTCAGGGGCTGCAGAGAAATTTGAGAACACTCAGTACCATCTCTGTTCTTTCAGCTGACAGAGATTTTTCAATCCACTTGCCAATGAATGATAAAAATCCTTACAAGGAATCACAGTGATTGAAATAGATGGGAGAGGAAAAGCTATATTGTGGCACAAAAAAAATCTTCCCTTTTAATGCATAAGGAGGTCTGACTAGTTGGAATATTGCCCACCATGGGTTATATTTTGTACATTAAGAGCAAGTTTGAAGAACACTGTACACTTTGTACATCAAATAGTGTTGATAATTTCACTGACACACAAGTGACTTTGCTGATTGTCATCCTGATACTCAAGCAACCTGTCCTCCTTGGCCAGCATGTTCCAGACACCACACAGAACCTGCAGACCCACATATTTTTCTGTTGCCAAATGGTTGACCAGCAGTGAGTGAGTGCTGAACCTCAGGTTCTGTCTTACAAACCCATGGTCACCTGTGGGTCTCACCCCGTCAGAGCCTGGAGGAGGAATTTCATCCATCACAATCCTCTGGGCTGCAGCAGCTCCTTTCTCCTGGGATGGGTGTGAATAACAGCAGGAGCTCCCATTACTGCTGGGAAGGCATCTGAAGGCAGATGCCCTTCCCCAGCCATCCTCCAGCTGTGCTGATAAAACAGGGATCAACAGCTGTTGTTGACATTTTTCTTTTCCCCTGCAAAAAGTGTCAGAATGCTAGACATAAATAAAATTTACCATTTTTTTACCGTTTTTGAATTGTATGTATTCTTTTTATCTTGCAGAGCAGGGCAGGCACTATATGACACCTTTCTCAGTGGAAAATATTTACTCTGTATATCCCAAATATTCTGAGAGACACTCATATATTCTCATACAAACATACACTGTATTCCAACCCCAGAATTTAATCTGTGCCCATTTATCTTGCAGTCTGTATCCTAAGTAAAATGAGGGTGATTTTTTTCTTTTTTCCCATCTTTTTACTACCAGATTTAAAAAGAGAGATCATATGCTTCATAATTTTACTGATAACACCCACAACATCTATTTTCTATATGCCTCATTGGGTATCTTTCAGTCACTATTTTCCTAAACATAGAAACCATGATACTCTTATTTTCACTGCAATGGAATCCATGAAAAGTAGCCTAATTAAATGCATAGCATCAATGTGGCCACATTTGCCTAAAAAAAGTGCTAAATGTGTTCAAGTGCATCGAATTTGGGTTGTAACAATTCATGGTGAAGATGAACAAGCTATTGGCACTTGGAGTATTTGCATGTGACTTCTCTTATGTATTTTTAATCTCTGTACAAAAAGTATGCCAGTCAGAGAGCAGAGTCTGCTGGGATGACTTTGGGTATGTACATTAATCAGCACTAGCAGAAAAAAGTAAATAGAAGTTCAATATTTGGCTAACTTCCAACTGTTGAGACACATTAAATGGTAGGAAAGGCTTGCAAGGGAACTGGTAAAGGCCTTTACATTTAGGTCACCTATATTTAGACAAGATAAAGCACTATGTCTTGTCCTACTAAGAACTGTCCCAGATTAATAGATCATTTCTCTTCCCAGCTTTCACATTTCTGCAGGGGACTGCTGTGCTGCTGCCTACAAAACAATACCTGGGTTTGAAAAAAGTTTGAGTATGATTTAACCAAAAATAAATTGCATTTATCTTTAGAAAATGATAAGTTGAAAAGGATAGGGGTGTACTTCATTTCCACCACTCTCTAGCATATTTTTTGCCATATTTTTTAGTGAGGTTTCTACGTTTAAGTGCTTGAGGTGACTTAGCTAACATGACTAACATTTATCATGGGTTTGCCTCCTAAAGGATGGGACTCTTTCTGTAGATTCTTGTTTAGGTATATTTCCCATTGCCTTACCTTAATTAAAGGTTCACAATAAAACAGAATGTATGTTTCATACTGCATCCAAATAAATGACCCTTTCCTGCTGAGGCCCCAGCAGAATCCCCAGAAAGTGCACAAAAACACATGCAGATATGTTCTCTATCTTCCTTCAAGCACTGTTCACTAGAAACTATCTGAGTCAGAAGTTATATCTGTGAAATCAGTGATCCTCAACTGAGCCTCTTTCATGAAATTGTTCTGGAACCTGTTTTTGAACCTGTAAACTTTTGCATCCAAGCAAAAGGCTAAACCTTCTGTGTCCAGGTATAGCTGCACAAGACCTTCTTGAAAGACCTGGAGAAACACAAGTTATTTTCCTCTCTGGATCCAGTTGTAGAGTAGGCATAACCGTCATGTAAGTTCACAAATTTCTCTGTATATTATCTGCAGAAAACGGCATTTGGACTGCTAGAGCTTGATTTCGATAGCTAAATGTGGGCTTTTTTTGCCTTTTGAGGGACCTGAGGTATTTATCTTTCCATAGAAGATGCTGGAAGCCCTGCAGAACACCCTGGGAAATCCCAATAGGCTTCTTGGGCAGGTAGGTATTTGTGAGATCAGGAGACAAACACAGCCTCACCAAATGTAGGTATTTCGTCATGTCCTACTTGCATGGGATGATTCCTGACCCATGCCAATGTTCAAATGGTGCCAAACCCAGCTGAGAAGGTATTACCATCAAAACTCTGAGAGGAGTAAATCACAGAATTCTGGAATAGTTTGGATTGGAAGGGACCTCAATGGTCACCTCATTCCAGCTCCCTGCCATGGGCAGGGACACCTTCCGCTATCCCAGGTCACTCAGAGCCACGTCCAATCTGGCCCAGAACACTTCCAGGGATGGGGTAGCCACAGTTTCTCTGAGCACCCTGTGCCAGAGCCTCACCACCCTCACAAACAGGGCCCTATGTATTCACCCACTCTGTGCCATTGGGCCAGATACTCTTGTCTAACAGAAAATTGCAAGATTGCCCTCAAAAGTAATCACCATTTAAAAAAACCACAAAAAAACCTGCTGTTTTTCTCACTGCAAAGGGAACAAGTTATCTCACATTTCTCACAGCAGCTCCTTGAATAAACTTAGAGTGCTGTGTGTGACACTGGTGTGGGACCAGTGCAGCCACAAAATCATCACTGACATATTTCCAAGTGACTATAGTACACCAAAGATGTTTATGTGTCTTTTGTTGCCTTGTAAATACAAAATAAGTTTGAGAGAATTTTGGCAGCTGCTCTGAGATGTGATAGAAGTTCAGCTTCTATGGGCCATCAGGAAGAAATACGAGCAGCCTTCGAGTTTGCAGTTTGAAAATGAGTACTAGATTCTAGAAGAAGCACTGCATTGAGCAAGTTTTTTTTTTTTTTTCTTTTTTTACAAAGGGTCTTCTCCAATGGAGAAAAATGTTTAAAGCAGCTACTCATTTACTTGTATGGATCTTGAAGTCCTTCTCCACACTCTCACTGCGTCACTCTCCATGCTTCTGTCCAGTTGCATTTATTTTACCTTAGTTCCAATTGCCTCGTCTGAGCATTGAAATAAAAAATGTAACATTACTTGTGGATTTTATAATCCAAGCTTCAGGGATATTTCAGAAATCCTCTCCAAAATCTATTTTCTAGGGCTTTTTCAAAATCTGTTAAAAAATGATCATGAAATTCATTATAACAATCACTTTTTACAGAATCACAGAATCACAGAATCACAGAATTGTTTGGGCTGGAAGGGACCTAGAAAACATCCAGTTCCAATCCCCTGCCATGGGCAGAGACACCTTCCAAAAGACTAGGTTGCTAGCAGAAGGTGTCCTTCTCTCAGAGGTAAAGCCAAGGGTCTAAAAGGTGACTGATAAGAACATTCTCTGCTATTACCCCCCAAAGTACCTCAAAATCCCCAAAACATGTAAAGAATGTAAAGGTGCAACCATGTCATAAAACAGCAAGATTTTTTTTTTTTTGTTTAATCAATTTTTGATTTTGGAACCATTTAAACTAGGCAATCCTTTGTGAAAAATAAGGAAAGATACTAAAATTAATTTCAATATAAGTAAGTTCTGTGGCTACACTCTGTTCAGTGAGAATCTTCCTTTATATTAACATAGTCTTAGAGTGAATTAATTCTGCTGACATAAATAATTTTAAGATCACAATTTTTGCAGATCAGATGTAAAAATAACAAAAGTTATTTATATGTAAAATCAATATATTAACTACAAATCTATAATTTCTTGGCTGAAAATTTAAAAATTGTTTTTCATTATAAGGAATGCTTTGCATGTTCTCTTGTATCCAGTTCAAATTTTATCTAGTAGACACTAAAGAATTATCTAGTGTTTCATTGGAGGTAGCAAGAGGAAGGGGTTTTCTTGGTTTGGTTTGTTGTTTTGTTGGTTGGTTGGTCACTCATGTTTTGTTGATTTTTTTCTTTTTCGAATGGGCTGTTTGATAGCTGCAGATAATCAGCTTTGTCTTCCTGGGACAGTATGTCTGGAAAGTCTTTCTTTATGGCAGTGACATTCCCTAGATTCCTCCATGTCCAGCAAGGATGTAAAGCACTGGCATTGCCTCTTGCTTGGTGCAGAACTCATACCCAGTGACCCTTTTTGTGAGCTGGTAAGCATCAGCTGAGCCCATGGAGCAGGATGTCACTCAGCAAATCAAGAGAAGCTAAATGATGAATTTTCTGCCAGTTTAGCACTACAAGTCCAGCAGCACAAGGATGAGGGCAGGGCTGTGTCAGTTTTAACTTGACTGCCTCCAGCTGTCTTACAAATGCAGCCTCAGGACCTAAGTAGTCCTAGGCTTGAAAAATATGTTTAACCATCAAAGAAAATGAAGAAATTACATATGTTTTTGTGTTTATTTAACCATCAATGATCACTGCTAATTAGACTTGTTAGATATTTGGCTTAAAATATGGGGAAATGACAATCTGAAATGGAAGAAGATAGGGGAAGCTTTCTTTTTCCATATTGATATCATCTGGATTTTACACCATTGTCCAGGAGGACAGCATCACTTTAGTTATAGACCATTGGTATTTTTCCACACCACTTTTTAAATAAAAGATCTGGAATATAATCTGTAAATATAAGTTTTCACACCACATTTCACATATCAAACCTGGAGTATAATTGAGTTTTTAGTGGCTGTCCAGCACCATGGGTGCATTTTCAGCTTCATACATTGAAGAGAAAAAGAAACGGTAAAGATGAAGTTGTTCATAGCTTTTTTTCAGATTATATATGGGAATGTTCAAATAACTCAAGTTGTAATAAAATCTCTCTCTGTGATATTTGAAGAGACCTTCAAAGGATGAGTTAAGTCACTTTCAGTGAGATGGATGACATAACACTTTTGGGAAATCCTACCATTTCCAGTAAGACATGTTCACTTCTGCACCAAATCTAGAAACCTAGCCTTCCTATCCCATGAAGTTGTCTCTGGAAGCACAAGATATTTTGTTAAGTAATAAGAGAAAAATTATATCTATAGAAAATTTAGTTGCTCCTGCTTAAACATATCTTTAGAAGCCTCCTACTAATATGATTTTTCACAGTCACAGGACAAGAGGGAAAAGCCTCAAGCTGAGGAAGTGTAAGTTTAGACTGGTTTTTTGGAAAAAAATCTTCCCTGTGAAGCTGATGAAGCCCTGGCATAGGTTGTCCAGAGAAGCTGTGGCTGCCCCATCCCTGGAATTGTCCAAGGCCAGGTTGGATTGGACTTGGATCAACCTGGGGTAGAGGAGGAATGAGATGAGATTTAAAGTCCATTTTGTCCCAGGCTCTAACAATTCTATGGTTCTATTAAATGTTTTGATTTTATCACAAGAAAAAAAAAATCTGCTTATTTTCCACCACATCTCATACCTAGTTAAGAGTAAATATGTTACATTAAAAAAGAAAAAAAACCTAACAAACAAAAAAATAAACAAAAACTATGCATGTGTGGGCACCCAGCTGATAAATGTTCTGCCTTCTGATGGAGGTGAGTACTGTTGAAAAAAGCACATATGCAGACTCACATCCATGAGCACCTCATCTCACATCTCTCCTCAACACACACCACCAGAGGCTGAAGAACAACCTAAACTTAATGTGAGAAGGTTTTACTCCCTGTCTGCTATATCCAATGTCCAAAGTGGGTTTCTAAATTCTTTGATCAAAGTGTAAAAAGTGCTTGGGAGATGAACAATGGGATTAAAAGGCCATCCCTGAAAAATAATTGATTTAGTCAGCAGAAAGCAGTGTTTAAGGAGAGTGTATGAGATCCTGCTCACTTCGTAATTTAGTGGCTTGTTTAGAACTCTGAGTTCAACGCCTGTCTCAGGCTTGTGCCTTCTGCTGTATTTAAGCACCTAAAAGTATTTAGTATCTCTTGAAATGGACTGAGAAGAGCAGGCTAAGATAGCAAATGTAGATCACTCTTGATTCAGGGGTTCTATGTCAGAGAATTCATCCATCCAAGGGACTGAATTTATGCATCTGAGATGGCTCCAGATCTCCCTTTTTTTTCTCAAAGTCTGAGCATACACCAAACTAAGACAATTTTGGAAGTTATTAAAGTGTGATATGCAACAGAGGATTTGGGCAAGCATTTTGGTACATGAATTTAGATTTATAAATTCCATGGTAGAAGTGGAATATTTGCTACCTTCCAGTTCACATGCCTTGACTTGGGGCATGGTAGTTACCTTTTACAGTTTCTGTCAAAGTTTCAAAAGACATATCTGTCTGAGCATCTTCCTGAAGAGAAAACAGTAAACACCTGAAAATGAAGATTGGAAATATTTTGTAATGATGCTGCTGCCTGTTGTAAAAAACATGCTTCCTTTTTACCAGGTCTCTGCTGTAATTAAGGGACTGACCAGTACTAGCAGTTGCATAAAACCACTATCTCACTGGAGCAGTAGAAATAATGTTGCCAAGGTGATTCTGGTTTTCGTGATATTCTAAACATATGGTGAGACAAAAACACTATAATACAAAGGCTTAAATCTTGCTAGGCACAAAAGCTTCATTTCAACTCTCAGCTGAGAAACTGGGACTTTCATTACTATGATAATTCCAGGTAAGAGGGCCAAAAATAGTTGATTTTCCTACAGACTTAAAAATGAAAATTCTTGAACAGCCTGGAATATCTTAGTACAGCAGCAGGTTTTTATGAAGATAGCGTTCGCTAAAGTATTTGCATTACTGTATGTTTCAGTTAAAAAAAAGATAAAAATTCCAAGTTATGTTGGATTCAGATCAAATCATCCAGGCAAGCTTCCAGAGAGTGGGCTGTTTCCCAAATGACAGTAATTTCATTAGTATACTTCCTGCAGCTCATCCAGCATGCTAAACTAAGCACTTGGTAGTAGATGATGTTGTCTAAATATTTTTGTGCTCCTATAACAAGGGTTTGATAAGTGATTTAACTCTGTTTTCACCAAACTAAATAGGTGATTTGCTCTTGACACCAATATGAAAGGAATCAAGGCAGATGTGTTGTGCAACTGTAGTTTATAAAGCTTCCTTTGGCTGGATATATTTCAAGGTTATTTTCTATTTATCACCTGTTTTGAAGGGGAGGAGAGTGGCCAAAAGTGGACACTGGACAGCGGTGACACAGCTTTAAAGAGAAAAAAATATTGCTTAAAAGGATCCTAGATTTTTTTTCTGGGGTACAGAAAGTAAGGACTATATTAAGGAAATTAGGCACAAGGAATATGTTAAGTGAGGAAGATTCACCAGGATGTTGGCATGTTTTCACATCCTCTTGCAGTGTGGGAAGCTTTGTTTCTGAAAAGGTCAGAAATCTGTGCAAAGAGCTCTTTATAGAAAATCCTGTCTATTTCAGCCTAAAATCGGTACTGCAAGTTCAGCCTTTTTTCTAAACTTATCAGTTCTGTCCTCAAGACTTTCTTGTTAATTTTCCTCTTTGGAGTAAAATAAGTGAACCCTGAATAATAACATCACCATTAGCAATGATGTTATTATCATTATTTCCTTAAATTCCTCATGAGGGGGTCTTTTGGGGGGAGAGGGGAGGTTTTTTTTTGTTTGGTTTTTTTGGTTTTTTTTAGGGTAGTTGTTAGTGGTAATAAAACCCTCTTTGTAAATCCTGCCTCCAGCTCCACCAGATGAGTAAGGAGCTGTTTCATTATGGGACTTTGCATGATGGGGTTCAGTTGTGCACCCAAATGTGTCTGTCTATGCACCTCAGTTATGGTGAATGTTTAAATGTAGGAACACAAAAGAGAGTTTTGGGAGGAAAAGAAATGGGTTTTGGCATACTTTTTGTCATTGTAAACAATCTTTCACAAGTGATCTATGTGTTTTATAATCCTTAGCTGTTGAATAGCCACTGGTAAATCTACCCTCATGTGTTGTCAGATCTGGGAGCAGAAAGGCAAAATAATAATGATCTTAAGTCATAGATTCTCCACCACATGAAGTGCTATAAATCTTTTCTAAATAGTTTTATTATTTTACTCCGTGTAGCACTTCTGCACATTTTTTAATAAATTATTGCAAAAAATTGGCATCCATTTCCAAATTCTGAGTGTCAGTACAATTTATAGAGCAAAAACTCATAGTAATTAACAATAAATCGAAAAATGCAGAGAAAATTCAGCTTTCTCATCACCTTAACCAAGCATACTATGGTTCTATAATCCAAAAACACTCTAACACATATTTTATTATCTTCAGTGATGATACAAATAATTATATGGAGTCAGATCTCTCAGGACTTCCAAATTTCAGCCTCATTTTGTTGAGTCCAAAATGTTCAATAACCTTGATTAAATGCAGGCAAGGGATCTGAGTCTGAGACATCACATAATATAGCTGAGTCAAATATTAGTTCTGCACAAGCCTGGCTCACTTTGTACCACCTTTGGGAATGCTTTAAACTATTGCTGCTCAGTGATTTCAACAGCCTTGCTGAGACCACTCCATTAGCATATTCCCAAAACTGGATCCCTAGGATTGTGTAGAATGTACAAAAGTTCCTGATTTACATTTTATTTTTAGGAAGGCAGCTCAGTTCCATTCACACAGAGTTTATATTCTGAGTATGTCTGGTCACAATCCATTATAGTTATTTTTTTTCCCATCAGCAAACCTAGGCTTCAAAGGAGAGGAAAGAAATGCAATCTCGTTGCCCATGAAGGATTGTTGTGGTGGTGGCAGGAATGTCAAATCTTTCTTGTTTTCTTAACTCCTGTTTTGGGATTTTTTTTCCTATCATCCTACTTTACTCCTTTTCATTACAGCTAACAAAACCCATCAGAAGCAAGCAAAATGCCATCAAGATAAGTAAATGTTAGATTAAGTTAAAAATATTTTTAGTATGCAGTGTCTGTGTCTATAACATAAATTGAGATGAGATGGGAAATATTCATGGGCACTGAAATGTGATTTTCATATGCTACTGATCTGACAAAACATTTACCAGCTTGCTTTATTCCAAACACCTTCCCTGCGTAATTCTCAGACATGGTTTGGTAATTAGAAGAGTTGAAAGACCTTTCTCTGTAAACAATTAACATGCAGGCTCCTTGCTTTTAAAGTTTGATCAATTTCCTGGCATAGGGATGGGGTATTTGGTTGCTGTTGACCTCCATGTCCTAGAACATTGTAATGCACACTCAATATATGGTATTGAATTTACCTCAAATTCCTTTATTCTGGATCCTTCTTGACTTCAGCTCTTCTCATTCACTTACAAAGCAAAACAGAATGTCTGTCTCTGAAGAAGGATCAGAAGCAAGGAGACTTGCTGCCTTGTAGATTTACTCTCTGGCATGGTTTGACACTATCAATCTCTTAATTTCTTCCAACCCAAAAATTGAATGAATGAATTAAAAAATTCATTGCATCCAGATATTTTTGGATTGTTCCCTGTGTGAAATCTCTGGTGCCAATGAAAAGCAGAGCTTTTTTTTTCAGTGTAGCTGAAAAAATACCTCAGCTGGAATACTGTCAGGCTTTCTCTCTTCTGCCTGCCTACTTAATTTGATGAACCTCCTTAAAATTTCATCTGAGGTACACACTCTTTTGTCAAATATAGTTGCAATTTGGCAAATTGATTTATAAGTTATCGAAGAAGCAGGTAAATAAAAAAAGACATAGACACATGTGCAGCCATGCAGAGCTGGGCCACACAAGAATTGTTTTAATTAGAAAATTCAGCCAATGACAAATCCTTTCACTGTCTTTACTATCTAGCTTATTTGGGGTCTTTTATTCCAAGAGGATAATGCTGTCGATTTAATTAGCTATTAAAAAAAAGGCCTGTTACTGGTTAATTATGATGTCTTTTATTAGCTTATGATCTATAAGACAAAAAAATATTTTTTTTTGAAAAAGAAGAAGATAATAATAGTGAAAATTCCTTGCTCTGTCACAGATTTTTCTTTGGAGGACTACAAGTAAAGCTCACAAACATCTCAAACATTTAGTACTGGATAGACTCCCTGAAGCTTAATGATGTAGAATGCAATATAACATATAAATAACTTCAATATTCTGTCACTCTTCACATCCTATTGCAGCTCTTTAGGAAGATTTGCCTTGCTTTGGGACTGTAATGTTAGCATGAGTCATTTCAGCTTTTGGGAATTACATCTGTTTTTCTGGTGTCCTCCTAACTGTGATGAAATCATAGGTAAAGATGCCAAAATTGGATGATGCACTAACATTTCAATTTGAGGCTAAAATTTTAGAAATTTCATGAGATCAGACACAAAGACAGCAGTAATAAATTCACACAAGTAATCTCCATCATCACATGGATTTATATATAGTAAGACTCTGGAAACTCAAGGATTGTAAAGTATTTTATAAACATTAATTAATCACATCTCACTGGAACAACTCCGTGGAGCGAGAATGAATTATTAACCTTAGGTTTACACATGGGTGAACAGGTACTTCACTTTAATTTCTCTCCTCCATGGCAAACAATACTTGTGTTCCATTATATTCTGAATTATCTGGAAGGCTTCAAACCATTACATGTATGTTCTCATGCTTTTCTTTGGGTGCTTTCTTTTTTTGACTTGTTTTTGTTGTATTTCTTTTTTCAGTACAAATCCTGCCATTAGTCCTTTTTTCAATAAGATCTATTGCTCCTGGGGATCTACTGCTCCATCTGAGAAAGTCAATCCCTTTCCATCATGTCTACAGTTTAGAAATTGGTTCAGTGCTTTGAAGTTTTGCATACAAATTCTACTTTTTCAGGCATTCAGTTATGTGTCTCTGACAGAATGTAACCAGAGCTGTGGTTGTTTACCTCTGCCTGTGGGCTAATTATGTAAGACAGAAAATGCTCTGGAAATTACTTTTAATTGCCTTTTTTTTTTTTTTTTGGAAGGGAATGAAATAAAACGTATGGAGGAAAATGAAAGCAAATAATAAAATTTCAAGACAATGGTTAACACAACAGTTCTTCAGCTGCATTGGAAAATAAAATTTGGCCTTGTCAGAATGTTTTGTGGGGTTTTTAATTCTTGAGCAAAGGCTTGTAGATTTAAAAGACTGAGAAACAGTGCTCAAGACATTCTACTGTCTGTCCTACTTCCACCTACGTAAGTAACCCAGAGAAGGTAAATTTACTTGTAGTTATTTTATTTCGAATTGTTTCAATTTTCCTAACATTTTTGAGGGGAAAGTTAGTTTTTTTTTTAAATTACAAAAATTAATCTATCATCAATCTATCTACTGAAAGGAATCTACTCTTTGTTAATCAGTTTGCTGCTTTATATTAAGAAATAGCTTCTGCAGCTTCACTCCTATATGATATCCTATGTGATATCACTGTCACAGGGAGCCTGGCACAAACCCTTTGAGGTCACTGTGCTACAGTAATAGATAAAGTTTTCAAAACAGCAAAACTTTTGAGACTCAATGCCAACAGAAACGTCAATGGAAGTTTCTGACACCAAAAGTAGTCTGAATGAAAGCCAGGGACATCTGTATGAAGTTGTATTTGTGCTGAGTCACGATTTTGGTCAGGTATGTCCTGTCTGGTGACTGCACATGGTGTTTTCAAATATCTCTTGACTCACATGCACCGCTTTCAATCCCAGAGAGGAACGTGTGCACATTCCTGGGGTGCTCGGTGAGTCCAGTGGTTTGCAGCTGCAGGACACTTTCCTCCTGTCTCCTCCCTCTGTGCTCAGTCAACCCAAGCCATCCATGATGCACAGATCATTTGTTCTGCAAGTCTGACATTTCCCAGATGTGTCAGGCTAACTGTGAATGCGCCAAGCTCTTTTCCACACATCTTGCGCATATGTCCCAGATTCCTACATATCTGGCAGCCGTATTGAATAAATTTTTCCTCACAGGGAAAAAAAAAATCCAGCCAAATAGTAGAATCTCAATTTGTGTCCAGTCAGCTTTTTCAGGTAGAGAAAAAAATCGTCCAGGCATTAAAATATGCTGGTGAAAAAATGCCATCTCTGCTGCCTTCGTGCTCATCATCTTCCAGAGATCCTAAAAACCTTCTGGATTATGGTCAATAATTGGTCAATATTGCGGTTTAGGGAAGCATGCTCCTCTGTGCCTTTATCCTCTGTCTTAGATTTGGCACAGACAAGATAAACAACTGCCTTATTTTTCAGTTTTTACTGTAATATGTTATAAAAAAAGGAGAGTGCTATATAGAAGTGCAATGAATGTCACTCTGTCCTTTATCCCAGATGTGGATGAGCTGAGATGTTCTGGGACTAATCATTAATATGTCCTGGACAAATGAACAAGAGGTGCCAAACTGTGCAAAACCCAAGTAGATCTGCTCATTTCATCCAGTAATACCAGCTGCTGGCGGGTATTAATCATTGAAATGATCCACAAAACCCAGGCCAAGGCACCTCATGGGACTTATGACAATAATTGATATTTTTGGCTGACCTCAATCTGTTTCTTCAAACTTGAAATTTGAAAGACTTTCCTTCAACCTTGCTTCCTAGCAGTTGATTTCATCCACACACAATGGTGAACTTTTGCACCGATGCATCAAAAACCTTCTGACATAATGGTATACTTGCCATTTCTGCTAGGTAGCTTCTATTCCAAGGTCCTAATGTGTCTCACCTTTGTCATTTTCTGCTACTGGGTTGAATTTGAGCAATTTTCAAACCCCCAATGGGATGGCCACAATGAAGAGCACTGCCTGTTTGATTATGCATTTTTTGGCACACAGACTGTGCCAGCATTAAACAATCCTAGAAAATATGCACTACAGACTTGACAATTATTGTATCTCAGCGTGTGGCTGTCTGTGGTTTTGATGGTTTCCAAACAATGGCATGTGAGCCAGATTGCATGAATAGCCTTGTGTTGTTGAGCAGCAGTAATGAGGATGTCAGTTGAGAGCATTAAATAAACTTTCCTTAGTCATTTAAAGGATTTATGTAAGTATCTGGTCGTTTGTCAACTTCACATTACATGAAACAAGTGTCCCATATTTTTGTATCAATGGGTTATACTTGCATGCTGAAACAGGAGAGGAGGAATATCACAGAGTTCCAGCCATGCTAATCTTAAAGTTTGTGTTGCAAATGCAAGAAAAAAACACTGATTCACTACTGGATAAGGCAGTATCTGTAACTAATACTACTTGTTTTCTATCCAAAATTATCTAAATTTCATGTACTCCGTGCTCCACTGCTGCTGATGCAGTAACTATAAAACAATAAAACTCCCCATGTAGCATCTAATCACACATACCACAAGCCATGCTGATGCATATTTTCACATTCAGTAAGTGCTGAGTCCAAAACACAAATACACAGCACTTTGCCTTTGCAAAGGATGTTTGTTTAGATTTTTTTATTTATTCAGCCAAATGAGATGTTGCTGAGTGCAAAATACTTCATATAGTCACAAGCAAAAGACGTGTTTGTTGAAGGCTTCACACCGTCTCACACCTGCAGCTGCTAAAACTGAGCCAGAGCCCAGCAATAAGAAAAATCCAGGATCAGAACAGCAATAAGGACACAAAATTCTTGGGTTTAACTACTTGATTCCCTTAACACACTTTAGCACTAAACAGGTTTCAGTCAAACACTTTTTGTTTCGCCACCAGGAAAACAAAAAATCTCAAAGTGTATTATTTATTCTTTTGATCTTAAATGTAGTTTAACATAATAATAGAATCCTAGAATTGTTTGGGTTGGAAGGCACCCTAAAGATCATCAGGTTCCAAGACCTTCCACTATCCCAGGTTGCTCCAAGCTCTGTCCAACTTGGCCTTGAACACTTCCAGGATTGGCTTCCACAGCTTCTCTGGGCAACCTGTGCCAGGGCCTCACCACCCTCACAGCCAAAAATTTCTTGTATATACCAAACTTAAATTTCCCCCCATTCAGTTTGAACCCATTCTCCCTTGTCCTGTTACTACAGTTCCTGATGAAGGGTTCCTCTCCATCTTCCCTGTAGGGCCCCTTCAGACACCAAAGTGTTTCTATGGTGTTTCCCCAGAGCCTTCTCTTCTCCAGGCTGAACAGCCCCAAATTTCTCAGCCTGTCTTCACATGGAGGTGCACTGGTCTCATTATCATCTTTGTGGCCTCCTGAGGACTTGCTCCAAGAATTCTATGTCCTTATGTTGGGATCCCTAGAGCTGGAGGCAATGCTGCAACTGGAATTTCAGTGGAGAAGAGGGGGAGAATCCACTCCTTCAACATGCAGGACGGGCACCTTAGGGTGCAGCCCAGGAAACATTTGGCTTTCTAGGCAGCCTGTGCACATTGCCTAGTCACATTGGGTTTTCCACTCACAAACACTCACAACTCCTGCTCCAAATCCCTTCACCACCCATGGGTGTGCCTGGGATAGCTCCAACACAGGTTTAGGACCTGGCCCTTTGCTTTGTTGAACTTCAGGTGTTTCACAGGGTCCCACCTCTCCAACCTGTCCAGATCTCTCTGGATGGCATCCTTTCTGTCCAGTGTGTGAACTTCCTGCACACCTCTGTGCAGTTTTCACAGTCAGTTTTCATGGATGTCTCTCACACAGACCAGAAGGAATGTGAGGAATGGTCCATATTCCCCATCAGGAGAGTTTGGAAGGCTCAGATTTCAGGATGCCATTTTCAGTTTTCATGCTTCAGAGGGATTGAGTTCTGCTCCATGAATTTAGACCCTCTTGGGTGGATGATGACCCATTCCTTAAACTTTTATTTCTTACCATAATGCCTGGGATTTAACCACAATCAGGTAAAAGGTATGCAGTGAATATTACAGCAAAAGCCCATGAGAGGAAGGCAAGTAAGACAGCACCAAAAAAAACACCTCTAGCACATGAAATGTATTTTTATTTTATTTCCTCTCTCTTTAGGGGACGAAAAAAGAAAATGAGGTCTTCTGATAAAGAAAAGCTGTATTTCAAAATGTCTTTGAAGACCATCCAGAACAGATGATCTGTTTAAAAAAAATCATTATTTTATTCTCATTTGATGAAAAATACTAAATCCACATTTCCCAACATGATGTAGTTATAATCGCCAACTTCTGATGCAAAACTAAAGCACAGAGAGATTATCATTCTAGCCCAATGTCACAGTGCGGATTTCTTTCTTAGCAAATTCTCTCTCAGAAAAAGATTGCAAAGACCTTCACTGTGGCCAGAATACATCAGACAACCTTCTGATGGCTTTGTCCTTGTTTGTCTCTCTCTCTTGATATAAAAAATGGGGTCAGTCTGGCATGTGTATCTTAAAATGCCTCCAGTATATTTCCCCACCTGCAGGTATTATGGGGTCAGGAGACTGAGGCTATATTTATCACTATTTCTGGAAACTTGCATTATTCACTTTAAATATTTCAGAAATGATCTCACGGGAATGTGAATATCATAGTGAAGTGACTTTCTCCTTAAATATTAATGAACAAGAAAGCTGAAGGTAACAATGCTGCATAGAAATCATAAGCTATATAAAAGGGACTCTTTATTAATATGCATATGTGCTCCTGTGGCTGGTATAGAAATAATCCCATGTTTAGAAAACATTAAACTAACACCCACAGAAGCAACCTTTCTAGCAAGCAGCCTGGTTACAAAAAGATTAATTTGAGAGCCATGTCACAAACTGGACTTTGGTTGTCTTAGTTGTCCTTAAAACAGGGATTTCTTTTCAGTTTTTGTAACAAACATTGCATTTAATATAGTGATTTACTTTTTAGTTTTGTTTTCTCTGTCCACTATGGTACAAATCCAGTTAGAATTGGTCTCTGCAAGTGGAGATTTTTGTTGAGTTCTCAGTTAAATATGCGGAAATTAATGAGCTGGGTAAAAACAAAGCAAGTATTAAAAATATATTTGAGGGGAAAAAATGTGTTAATGGATTTCAAATGCTTTCTGTTCTGCAACAGAACCATTTGGAAGAGTTGTGACGAAACCAATTCACATCCAATATTTCTCCCCTCCTCCAGTCTCTCTCAGGACTGTCGCAAGAGCTGTCAAATTTCCTCTGAGGAATGAGGGTTATAGACCTGAATCTATCCATAACAGCTAATAGCCCAACCATCACCTGCCGTGTCAGAGAGCTATTTTACATTTCTTTTCTCCTTTTTACAGATCAAAGCCTTGAACCTTCTGATGTGTAGTACCAAACCCTAAATACGCACTACAACAGAAAGAGGTTTCTAACCCTCCTACATGAAATATTCCCACTTTGTCCAAACAGTTAAATACTATTTAAAGATGGAAACTCAGCCAGATGTCCACGTGAAATGAGATTTAAAAATAATTCCAAGGCAATTATTGGCAATTTTTAGGACAATTCCATTGAGTGCATAAATTTTTAAACCATCAAATATGATTCCTAAAGGCGCCTGATGGTTTGCAGCTTGTAGTTCTGACCTTTTCAGTGTGTGTATGTCAGTGTCTGTAGGAGTAGACCTTCGCAAAATGTGTTTGCATGACTTTGATACACATGTTTTGCCCATTTTTGACTCAGTTAAAATTATCCTTGTCCTGTTGATTCAAATACCCCAAGGCATCTTAAGCACCCTCCTGGAGATTCTGCATCTCTGATGTTCAGACTCTCAGAACCATCTGCCTCAACTCTCTGAGGCTCAGCACAGAAAGGAAAATATAATACAGGGTGTCAGGAGACTGGGAGGACAGCCCTTTGAGAATCAGTATTTTCACAAGCAAACCAAGTCATTTCTGCACGATTAATTTTTGCATGAGCCTTTTCATAGGCAGAGGTCTGAGAACGTATTGTGTACGGAGAGGCTTTTACGAGGTCACATTTCCATCTGGAGCCATAAAAAGGCGCTCCTAATCTAACACAGGGGCTTACAACATGGAACAAATGGTGCTTTAGTGCCTTTTCTAATTGAGACTCAACCTGTCCCCTTTATTCTGTTTTTGTTTTCTTTAGCCTGAAAGCACCAGCAGTGGAAAAGGTAGCATCTCCCAGCACGCAGGGGCTGCTAATCTTAACCTCCTTCTGTGCAAAAAATGGCTTAGATGGACTTAATTATTTAATATGCCTTCGTTGACACAGGCTGGTAAGAAAAGATCAGCATGTTAATGCTTCTTTCTAGCACTTTCTTCCCAAAAGCCTTTAAGAAACTCATGAATATTTAATGCCTCTCAGTCAGTGCTGAGGAGATGACACCATTAAGGTTGAAACCAAATGCCAGACATTGTGTGTGCATCCCAGAGCTGCCCGAAACCTTGCAGCAAGACCTCCTCAAATGGCTCTACCCTCCTAGCTCAGCCTTTATGACCAAGCACTAAAGGATAGGGTTTTCTTTGCTTTCTCTTTCCTTCTTTTCCCTGCTTTGTTTTTTTTTCCCCACTGGAGAAGGAAATGGATCACTCAATGAAAAAATCAACCCCTGGCCATGTGTATTATTTTAAGCCTGACATCTGTTCAAAACCATGTAAATGGGAACGTGTTAATGCATAAAAAGTATAAAAAGTATTCAGGCTCAGACACAGGGAAATTATGTTCATTCACCAGGGAACAGCAAGTCTAGTTTTTTTCCTAAAAGACTGAGTTTTTTTCCTAAACACATTAGCAAAAAAGCCATCTTTTTGCCTAGCATTCTGTATGAATTTGCTAAAGTAGGAGTGGCTGATTTTTGATGTCTGTGGCTAATAAACACTGTAATGTATGTGCTTTAGATTTTGCTTTTCTTGGCTGTTGCTTAAAATGAAATAAGTAGAATAATTCCCCATATCCATATGTTTAAGTGGATCAAAGTTTGCTGTAAAGTAGTAAGTGTTCACATTGAGGTCTGTAAAAAAAAAAAAAACCTGTCACTCTGTTTTTTAGATGGAAATTTGTTTTATTAATTTTTCTTTTCCATTTCAAATACCCATGATTAAAAATATTATTTTGCTAGTCCAACTTGTTTTGTTTTAAATAAAGCCCCAGTAAACTGGCTGAAGATCAAAGGTGGCAATTTTATTAAAATTTTGCATTGCATTATGGAAATAGTTTTCTTGCTTCTTGTCTTCCCATGTCTTCTGAGTGTACAGTCTGTTGGAAAGTACATGCTCAAGGAAACACAGTGTGTAATCTATTGTTACTTTCCTCACTTCTCTAAAAGGGTGAAATAATGGAAATTATTATTTGATAAGAGGGGCTGGTTCATAATTGTGATATAAGCATAAAAATTCAAACTACATCAGGTTGCACTAAAGACTTTGAACAATTAAGACAGCAGCACTTTCAAATGTCTGACCAACTCCATTATTTGTTCAAAAGTTAATGCTAAACCTGTTTGAAGATGAAACAACGTTATTATGTGTTTCCTTATTTTTTCATTAAAATACTGAGGTTCTTTTAAATCTGTACATCCAGATGATAGATTGTTTTTTTAATCTTCCCTTTCACTGCTAACTAATCCTAATAGAGGACAGGACCCAGGTGAGTTAATTTTTCTCATGAAAATTGCAAAGACAGATGTTTGAAAAATGGTTGCTGTAAAAACAGAATAGGCAAGTTCACATCTAAGAGGTTCCCATGCAAAACATTCTCTTGGCTCTGTGTTTGGTTTTAACCAACAAGCAATGATATAATAATGTATTTGTTTTCAAAGACAAAAAATAACATAACAATATGTTGATATAGAACTTGGTTCCATAGAACACTATTGTCATTATTTGATAGCAGGTAATGCAAACAACAAAGTTCAGAACTTGTGGAAGAATTCCCGTGAACTTGATCTGTTGCATGACTCAGTTTCCCCTCTGAAATATTCACAGAACCCTTAGTTTTGTGGCAAGATTAAACAAATTGAAGGCTGTGAGATGTTCAGATACACCAGAGCACATGAAGCTGAAATAGCTCACTTCTTCATTCCTGACAAATAAAAATGAAACTAAACAAACAGACCCACAACAAAGAAAAACAGGACGCCATTCAAAACGTCTATTGTGGACTCCTGACCAGCTACAAAAGAATGTGACCCTAGCAGATTTTTCTTTATTTCTCACAGCTTTGTGCAGTCAACAGTGCTTTCATAATCCACGTGAGCAGGACTACTGGCGCTGCCTCCTAGGTCCTGGGGGATGCTTTTGATCTAACAAGGCAGTGCCATTATTAGAGAGGCTGCAGTGTAACTACCACATCATTGCGTACTGTCAATTTAGTTTTGCATGAGCCCCTCGGCTCGTGACACTCTAAATTTAATACTGTGCTACAGATAAACCAGAATAAATATTGTAAGAACAAAGCTGTCACAGAAACACACTCAGAGTGTTTCGACCCCATTCAAAGGCCCTTCACTGTAATCGTCTCTGACAGAAGGCTCCTGTACAGTAAGTACTTTAGTTGCCAATGACCTTAAACATGATTATCATTAGCCTTCTTGTAATACTGCCTCTCCCTTGAACTCAAATTACTGTGCTCCTCAGATGGTCTTGCAGAGAGAGTTTGGTGTTGTAGTTAGCATAATTCAAGCTGTTTTAATCAACACTGTGTCCTTTGTAAATAAAACTACGCTTTGAAATACACGCTGCAATAATTACATCCATAATTTGTTAGAGTTATTGAGATAATTTTGACTATACTAATTTGAATTACAGCTGCAAACAAGTAAGGAAATAAGCAGATAATAATACATATATGTTAGCGTCAAGCCTAAAGTTGGCATTTGTTTTAGGCAAGAATCTGAATAATTTAACCATGTTTTAGAGGTAGTAAATCTGCCTTGATTGAAAGTGAAACTCATCCATGATCTCTAAACCGTTTTAATCTCAAAAGAAAATAAAAACATGTGCCTTTTTTTCTCCCTCCACTGAAAGTATCCAAAGTTGATGTCTTGCCAAAGGCTGGCCAGACACAGCCAACGAGCAGAGATCCCATCAGCCATGGGATGCCTCTGTGGAAATTAATTTCCGGCAGTGTCTGGAGTATGTTAATTACCAGGAAAACTTCTCATGGTGTAATTCAGTAAGTAAAAGTCCTCTAAAATAAGCCTCTTTAGGCACATTTTAGAACTCAGTAATTGCAAGACACAGAAGCATTAAAAATAATGAGAAGCAAGGATAGTTTCAAAACCAGTTTTCCAATAGCCATCTCATATAATCTGTTTCATAAACCAATCTCCTCTTAAATGGGGTATATTTCTCTTCTTCTTATCCTAAATGAACAACTGTTTCCTGAATCTCACTGGTTTTATTGCTAGACACATTATAATTTTCAGCTTAGATATGTTCACTTAATATTATTTATATTCAATTTATCATCGTCATTTTTGCATAAACATTTCCTCTCCGTTCCTGAGTTGTTCACATGTATAATTTTATGACCCAGGACTCACAGAGAGTAAGAGCTATAATCAAGATATTTTTGAATGTTGTTAAATTATTTCCTTAGAGAATAAATTGTTTTTAATTAATTAATTGTTTATTATTAAAAAAAATTAAAAGGAGAAAACATCCAGACTTTACTCTTTTGTGCTACTAGAAATACATTGTGCAGTATTTACCTCTGTTTCATGAAACTTCATCATACATTGTTAATTTGACTTTATACCAAATTCTTATATAAAAATAAAATAAACAAATTGATTTAAACTACCAGCAATGCCTGTCTTGAATAGTCTTGGAGAAACATAATTAATAAATCTTCTCTAGTAATACAATTCAGCTTTCAAAAAGATAATGGGTGCCTAGGTAGCCAGCATCTTATTCATCATGCAATTATAATATTCATCCCTTTCTTCTCAAATATCACTGGCATTTCCTAAGCATGTAATATCAAATGTTTCACTGAAGTCCAAACAAATGAGGTCTAACATATTCCCCAGGTGAAATCAATTATCTTCTCAATGAAAGGTAGCCCACTAGTTCAGCTTGGTTCAAAACTGATCTTAAACATAATAGGAAGGTTTCTTTCTATGCCCTTATTTGTTAAACCTCTGAGAGAAAGCTCCCACATCGATGGTCCATTGCAAAAAATGTAAATTTTTCCCTTTTCTCAAATATGGTGCTGTGTATTCTGTGCAAGGCACATTATACCATCTCTACATTAGTACGGCACTGCATTTTTCTTTTTTATTTATACTTAGGTGCATATGCAAAAGATTAACCTTTTCTACTGCTAGCCTCACTTGCACAGTGATTTAGTACTTCAGACCCCATCACCAACAACTTTAATGGAGATTTAATCTAGTTATGTTTTTTGTGTTTTCTCCCTAAAAATTAAATTCTGGTTCACACAAGAGTCAATTATTTGAAAATCTGAAGTTCTTGTTAATATGGAGGTAATAATTCAGATGTTTATAATTTTCGGTGTCTATATCTTATTAACCTGGCATTTTAGTTTTTTCACAGCCATTACGTTTTTGCTGTATGAGAATGCAACAGGGACATCAAATGTTAAAAAAAAAATTAAAAAATAGAAGATATTTGGTGATAACATTTGCAGTTAGACATCCAAAACCTGAATATTCAAGGCTGGTTGGGTCTTGGGCTGGTATTTATTTTTTCACCTCTTTGGGAATGTTTTTTCTTTTGTTTCTTGGTTGAGTTTTTGACTTTGTTGTTTTTTCTTTAAGAAAAGAAGTTTGGTGCTAAATTTCATGGTCTATAGACTTAAAATGTGGTAACACAATCTGCAGATATTATTCTTAGCACTAGAGCATCAGGAAGGTGAAAACCCACCAGCAGGACCCATGTTCTGTAAGGAAACGTCTCACTGAATTGTAGGATGAGGAGCAGTGTGATTTAAGTGATTGTCTTTTTATCCCCATCACCTCCTGTTCCTGTACTTACTAAATTTAGTAGCAAACTGAGATAAAGTATTTTTTCCAAGCAAAAATACCCCAAAACCCCAAAAAACAAAACTAACAAAACCCACAAACAAACAAACAGACCCCAACTAAACAAAACAAAACAAAAAAACCAACAAACCAACCAACAAACAATAAAAAAAATCCAAAACCAACAAAACGAAACAAAAAAACAACAACCCCCCCAACATCCAAAACACTATTTGTGGAAGACAAACTTCAGATTTCAGACCTTTTTCATCTAAGCATATGCATGAGGCACTGATGATAGGAGTCCCCATGCCATGTGGCCCATGGAACCATCAAACTTGCATCAAGCCAGCCAAAAGCCTGAGTGGTGAAACTGTAGAAGAGCAGCTCTGCTTTATCAGCCAGTGGTGCTCTCATCTCAGGCCTCGCTGGAATGACTCAAAGTCTTCTCTCCACAAAGCTGATGTGAAGTGCTTACCTTCTAAAGGGAATAGCAAGGAGAATTTTCTTATAATGAGGTTTGTGATGGAAACAAAAAAACAACCATCAATTGCCATAAAACACCAGTCACTAAAATTTATGATGTCTGGACTTGTAATTTCACTCACTTGCCCTCAGGGAATGTTTCTTCCCTCCCTGCCACTTTCTCAGGTCAGACTCATGGTTTTGCTCCCTGAAGTGACAGAGGAGCCACAACTCCTCTCAGCAATACAAGAATCTGTATCAAAGCCCTTCATTCATGGAAACGAGATCCAAAGTATTTATCAGAGCAGGGAGTGCTGCATTCTTCCATTGCATCTCCCTCAAACTGAACAATTCCAGAGAAAGAAAGAAAGCTTAAGCTGTGGTCATTGCTTGTGGTCCATCTATTCTACTTACTGTGCCTTTCCAGCAAGGATTTATGACCACTCAGCCTCCCAAAAAGTAGGGAAGGGAAACTAATTTTTAAAAAGAGGGTAGTATACCCACACTTTCTAGTGAAAGAGGGTACAAGAAGCTCTTCTGCCAACAGAGAGTGCAAAAATGCCTTGCATACAAACAGCAGGCTCGTCTGCCTTCCTAGCTTTGAAGGCGCAACGGTTTTACAATCTCTAACAAGATTTCCAGGTTTTCCTGTTCCACCCTGAGGTCACGCAGGTATTTGCAGCCTCACTGTGGCATTATCTGAATTCACCAAAATTAAATGCTGGGGTTGTAATACTCTTAGACTGTAATTGTCAGTCTGGATGTTCTGTGGAGTGACCAAGTCCCACTGCCAACCATCCCTTTGGTGTGGTCCACATGGAGATCAAGAGTCAGTGCCCTTGTGTAAGACCAAGGCCCCCAAATGTGGAATGACACGTGTTGGGGTTTTCCAAGAACCTCTTTGAAAACAAATTTTCCAAGAACCTCTTGGAAATTAAACAAATTGCATCAGGGTAAACAGGACCTTTTGCCCCTCCTGCTGCAGTCCAATAACTCTTTTAACGCTTTTGACCTTGAGAACATTGCTTTAACTTGGCATTTAAATAGGCGTGGCCGTATGGGAGGGATTGGAAGTAGAAGATATTTAAGGTCCCTTCCAATCCAAACCATTCTGTGATTCTCAGATAAAGACTCTTAAACTGTGTCTCTGATAATTCCAGGAACCCCTAGAAGCTCACAAAGTGGTCAAAAAAGTGCCAGAAGGAAAACTGTGGAGCAAATATGCAACTGCTGGGCTCTGGGTAAGATGGAAGAAGCAAGGAATTCAAATGTGAAAGGAAAAATAGGTCTGGGGAAAGACAGTGGATTGTGGAGAGCAATTAGAAGGGCTCACTCATACCAATTTTGGGGCTCACTCTTAGCACTTTTTGCAGTTTCTGACTGTAACCTTCTCAGAAATTTACAGGAGTGGCTTCAAATAGGATACTTAAAATTATACTATGTAGAGTTGCAGAAAATCTATTATTCTTTTTATTATTACGATGATTATTATAATTACCATTTGTTAAAGCGCAGAAAAAGAGAGGGTAGTCCACACCCGAATCTTAAATGACAATTATTGAGCAAAAAAAAACCCACTGGTAGGGGTTAGTTAGGACTGTTCAAGACGATTGTAGCAGTCAGTTCAGCATACAGCTGTTGAAATCTCAGTTTTCTACATCAGCAGGGGTTTTAAAATGGTTTCAAGGAGGTTAATGTAGTGTCTCAGCAAATATTCATTATGTTGAGCTTTCCCTGTGTGTGCAAGGCACCATGAGAAAAAAGTCCAACCTCAAAGTTGCTCATTTAAAACATTTGAGAGCACAAATGTATCATGGAAGGGAAAGTTTTACTGAAAGCTGAAATTATTTCCCTAACATTTTTCTCTCTAGGATCAGAATTTCTTAGAAATACACTGGGTACATAATAAAATCTGTGAACATAAAGCATAATTTCTTGCTCTCTTTAACCAATATACTCATTGAGGAAATTTTTTTATTCCTCAGGTTTTGTATAGCAACTCCACAGAATGAAAATTGATGGTTCTTATTCAACTTGCTACTCACCAGAACCCTGAAGTCCTGTACTGAAGAGAAAAGCAATTCCCAGGATCAGGACTTCACATTTGCCACTGTTGAACTTCACAAGATTCCCATGGGACCATTTTTCCAAGTTTTTGAGGATTCTACAAACGGAGATGCAATCATTTCTTGTATTAGCCACTCCTGCCAGCACTGTGCCATCATGCTCAAGTGCTTCATCTCTGGAAGAATTTTTCAGCTGCCTAGAAGAACCAGACCTTGTATTTCTGAAGTGACAGATTTTAGCCTGGTTTCCCAAAAGGAAAGGTTTTCCTGCAGTTATGATCTCATTCTGCCTGTCCAGCTGTCAGTAAATTTAACTTCCTCTAATATCCCTTAATGTTCTTGTCAGATTCAATGAAATTTGAAAGAAAGACTGCATTCTGAAAGACATCAAGTTCCTATATAGCTGGGTGAAGGAAAGAAAACATTGAATGCTACTACTTAAGAACAGGTAGAAATCCCTCAGCCTTCATCCATTTAAATCTGGGTGTTAAGAGCAGATCAACATCTGCATATTTGCAGGTTGCCTGCAAATCTTTCCCACGTCAAAGCCAAAAAATATATACACAGAGAAAAGGGGAAGATTTTAGGCATTGGGAGGAGAAATTATTCAGAGTTATGTATGGTACTCACTTATGAATAATCTTACTAGTACTGAGGGAAATGGAAAACTGGGAATCACTGAAAACAGTGGAAGGGCTCAGGATTTTGGCAGAAAAGTGGCAAAGGAGACTAACGACATAAAACAATAACTACTTTCATTAAGTCTTTACTCACAAATCAACTTCCAATTATTGTGGAACCTGTTTGATAATAAGCATTTCTGTGTTTTGGTTTTTGGTTTTTTGGGGTTTTTTTTGCAAGTTTATTCTTTTCTACAATGACAAATTATGGCAAAAGTATGTAATTTAGCTTGAAGTAGGGCTGGCAGGAAGAAGTGGAAATATTAAAGGAAAAGAGAAAAATGAACAAGTTGAGAATATGTGAGAAAATGTTAACACTCACTGTAGGTGTAAGCAAGTGGTATAAACAATGGTGTGCTAAAGAATGATTTTGTTTAAGTGGGAAAAGGCCACTGGATGAGAAAGTTTATTACTGTACCTATGGCTTCCATCCAGCTGCATCATTTTGTGAGTCAAAAATTTGTCCTTGTGCTGAGTACAATTTCTGAGCTGAAGTATTTTATTTGCAAATACATATTTTGTATTGGACTTTTACTGTTATAACTACGAATAAGAAAATTAAGCACAATTATCTTTGGTAGGGAGATGGAGTTGGTGCAATATTAAATACGGGCAATAGTTTTATCAAGAGAGATGTGGAGCTTTGTATTATAGATGGGGAAAAATACTGCTATTACCTACCAGGATGTGTCCTTTGCTTCCACACTTAAAAGGAGAAGCTGTCAGAAGTAGATTAATGCTGCTGTGCTCTTCACTAGAGTCCAGATCAAATTGCTGTGTATCAGGTGGAGAGAGCTTGGAGCATTTGGCTATGGCAACTTCTTCTTTTAGGTACCTTTTATTTCTTTTCCTTTTCCAAAACTTTTCCCAGCTGTTGGAAGCCACTCATACCATTCTTTTTTTTTTTATGATTATCCATGTGAGAAATAGTCACTGTTATAAAAAGACCATTTTTCCTCTGCCTTTCGTACTGGCTCTGGATCATTATGGAAGGCTAGTGCTACATGGACACATTTTTTGCAATGATGTGATTGACACCATTGTCATGTTCTGGTCTCCTGTACTTATTTGTTCCTGCTATTTATTGTATCATATCCTTCACAGAGACTCTACAATGCGTAACTCACCTTTTCTACTATTCGGTGTTTTTCTCTCACTGGGAAATGAGATGGTTTCTGTCAGCGCCCAGTCCGAAACACCTCCCTTGGGCCTTGAACCAGTCTCTGTCTGTTAGCAAAAAGCAGATGCTGATTTTCTCTGTAAACATTCTCTTTTTAACAGCTCAGACATCTCCTCTTTCCATTTACCATCACCCTTTATGGAGCTCTTACTGATTGAACTTCTATCTTTTCTTTCTTTTTTTTTTTCCTTGTTTTACCCATTACACAAGCAGTGGTCTGGGCTGCATCGCAGCAGCTCTTTCCTGAGAGCTGATCAAACTAATGACACACAGAACACAATGCTTTCCTAATGTTCTTTTCCTCTACACCTACATTTTTTAATCCTTTCAATTCTTTGATGCCCTTCTCTTGTCTCTTTCCACCAAGTTCACTGTTTACAACATCTGCAGCATCTTTTGTCTCTTTGCCACTTCTTTTTCTGCTTCTCTCTTCCTGTGGAAATCTCACTGACATGGCTTCTTGCATTGATATGATATTTTTTTAAAAGTCAGCTGCATATCCATTTTTTTACACATTTTCCCCTACAATTTACAGCGTCTCTTCCTCTGGGCTGTGTGTGGTGCCAGTACAAGTGAACTACCTGCTCTGACATGCTCCTTTTTTTGAGTATTTATATAATTTGTGGTTTTACATCACCATTTCTCACTTGTCTTTATTCTACTGGGAATTTTACTTAATAAATCAAAAAATGCGTGGACAAATCAGCTATATATATATTTCCACTCTGACATGAGTCTGGCTTGCCAACCATCTGGCTTAGCTTCTAGAGAACAAGTTTTTCTTTTTCCGTTTTTTTTTTCT
Source organism: Grantiella picta (assembly GCA_013397955.1). Classification (NCBI taxonomy): domain Eukaryota; kingdom Metazoa; phylum Chordata; class Aves; order Passeriformes; family Meliphagidae; genus Grantiella; species Grantiella picta. The sequence continues at coordinate 478,117 of VZRM01001094.1, forward strand.
TTTAGTTCAGCTCGTACGCCTGATGGAGCCAGCTGCTGACCCAATCCAATTTCATTTCTGTAGCAAAACCTTGTTTTGCAAAAGATGGAAGATACGTCCTGTAAATCTTCTGTAACTGCAAGCAGGCTTGAAGGATTTGAAGGATCTTTCTTACCTTTTGGAAGCATTCAGGAGCCAGCGGTTCTTGCAGGCCACACTATTGCAGCAAAAGCTCTGCTGTGCTCAGTATCAGCCCTGCAATTTCTAGGTGTGAGCTAAACTCTGAGCCATTGACTAAAATGTGACAAAAGTTTTTCCATATCTCATATGTATCTGAGACAAAGTTTGAGCAGTTGCAGTAGTAAATCCTTGCGAAATTACTGGACGCTGTTCCAATCAATAGTCATACAGTGGAAAATCAGGCTCATTAATCATGTCACAAAATCACAGACAATCACTACTTTATAATTAGTGCTGTTCTGTATTAGAGGGTCCGTGCAGTCAGTAAGGAGCTCCTACTGTGGGCAGGCTGAGTGAGTAAATTGTGCGTGTTTGTTTATGCAGCTTATATACAAAATTACAGAAAGCTTTGGGTGGTTTGTGTTGGAAGGTTCTGTAAAGGTCATCCAGCTCCAGGCCCTGCCATGGACAGGGACACTTTCCAGTATCCCAGGTTGCTCCAAGCCCTGTCCAAGCTGGCCTTGGACACTTCCAGAGATGGGGCAGCTACAAATTCTCAGGGCAACCCATGCCAGGGAAGAATTTCTTCCCAATATCCCATCTAATTAGCAAATCAAGTAGGTCGGAAAAGACCTCTGAGATCATCCAGTCCAACCTGTGCCTGATCCCCACCTTGCCACCCAGACCAGAGCAACTGAGTGCCACATTCAGACTTTCCCTGAACACCTCCTTTGACAGTGAGTTCACCACCTCCCATGGCAGTCCATTCCAGCGTCTAATGTTCCATTCTTTCTAGTGCTGCCCTGTGGCACTGGGAAGCCATTTTCCCTTTTCCTGTCACTCCATCCCTTGTCCAAGTCCCTCTCCATCTCTCCTGGAGCCCCTTTAGGCACTGGCAGGGGCTCTGAGCTCTCCCTTGTCCTTGAATCTTTTGCTGTTTTCAACACTAATGGTTATCAAAAACTTGTTTTTGTTACCAGATTTGAAATTGCTTTGTACTTCTGGTTAAGAAAGAGTTTCTGCCAGGAAAAAATTAATTTTTTATTTATATTTTCTATTTTCATCTATGAAATCAAAGCCAAGTGCATAATAATTGTTCTCTAACATTAACAGTTGTTTAAAACAAGGTATAGAACCTGTGAATGGCCTGTAGATAAAGATGTTGTGTCTGACTGTGCTTTTCTTCAGGACCTTTAAATTCTTATGGATGATTGTGCCCATTTAAAAGAGGCCAGGAAATTTTTCATCCACTAACAATTTTACCCATGGCATCCTGAATGGGGATTTATGTATTAAAGTTATTTCTTGGTTTAAAAGACAATTTCAAAATTCTATTCTTTAATGTCTATAGTCTTCTATTGATTTTATTTTTTTAGGAAAACTGTTTGGACAGTTGACACTTTACAGAACAGTTAAGTTTGCACTTAGCTGTCAAAATCTCCTTAACATGGAATAAAAAACTATTCCTGTGAAATTCCCATTTGCCATGTGCGCCACTCTGTTAGATGTGTAGGGGGACTCTATCAGTCTCCTCTCTTCCTGCAAAGCCAGGGGGATGTCTGTCTCCTACTGATTTAGGTACAATAAGAAAGTTTTTATACAGCTTTACATATCCTGCTCAGAAATCATGCCCTGCCTTCCTCTACATGGGAATACACTGTTTTTGATAAGCTCCTGGTTTCTGCTGCCAGACAGAATGCAGCGTGTGCTTTATTATCGATTCCAGCCAAGTACACATTTCATCTTTCCAGTTCACTCAGGAGCACCTTTTCCTTCAGTTTTGGTTCAGCAGCACCGCGGCTCCCCAGCCTGCCCTGCCACTTTGCATTCAGCTGTGTTTTCTGGGTAATCACTGTCACACCACATCCCAAAAGCCTGTCGTGAGGAGCAGCTCCCTCCTCCCCTCAATCCTGCCATGCTCCTCCACGTCCCAGGTCACTGATTTCTCATCTAAAAGGAAAACTCTCTGGGTCTGGCCTGCTGTCTGTCTGAATGTTATTTTCATTCACTTGCTGTGTTTTATTGGGGATGATGAATGATCCGTACTTTCCATACACAAGGACTATTAGTCTGAGGAAAACTAACTGGAGCAGCAATAAATGCAGCAGAACTCTTGAGTCTTTTTTCGAAAGTAAGATCAGATTTCCTTGAAGTCTTTGGTAGCATGGAATAAAGACAGGCACTGTTTCTTACAATTTGCCTTCTAAACCTTGCACAGGAGACACAAAGAGGAAAAAAGCCAAAGTAGAACACGAAACCCAACAAATAATAGAAATATCTTAGTACCCCTGCATCACCAGAGCTTTTGTCAGTTGTTGGATCACTTTGTGAAGAACTGAAAAGGCTCATCAACACCTCTATTGTGGCAGGATTGGATCCAGATGATCTTTAAGGTCCTTTCCAACCTAAACCATCCTATAGTTCTACAAACCCAGGAACTGGAGCAGGAAAAGGAGGAGATGGAGTTGCTTTCCAGAAGGATGCAAAGACCTTGTATGCCAGTTTGACTGTGGTTTAACTCTGCTAAATACAAATATCTTAAACAGATATAAGTTCTTTAGGTGAGCCTCTCTTTGCAGGTAATATATTTACGAGGTGCATCTACTTAATTATTAACTTTTTAATTTGAAACAGGTGCTTTGAATTTCTCTGTAGTCAGCCATGCTGTCAAGTTTCTTGATTTTTAGAGGACTAAAGTCTCACCTGTTCTACAGAATCAGCCTGGTGAATTCTTCAGGAACCCTTAGTGAGAGAGCTGGAGGAATGTTTTTTTCAATATAGAGCATATTGGACTAATTTTTATGTTCTTCTGTTTAACTTTTCCCTTGTCTATTTTTGAAAGGCCTAAAGAAACTAAAAAATGCTTAGAACTAAGTTTAAAAGTAGGTCCCTGACTCCCAAAACATGACCAAGAGCAACTGTCCTCTGCCTCCTTCTCCAAGTGGCACAGGAGCACTATCTAGAGTTTTCATGATCTAATCCTCAACCAATAGAAATCAGCGTGCCTGTGCTAAAACTAATGGAAATGCTGTTTTGTGGCTACAAATAAAGATCTGGGCCTCCAGTCATGGGCATTTATTGTAGGCTTATTGGCCTGTAAAGGGAGTCTGAGTATTTTTTTTCTTCCTGAAGATATGGGCCCCTTGTATTTTAAAAAGTTATTGGCGCATTAAGTTTAATTGAATGTACAACTTAATTACTGGGAGCCTCTCAGACCAAAACACATGCTGTGCACTTGCAGCCTGATGCATCTGCAGCCACAAAACCTTGCAGGGATGCTGCTTCTCAGGGATGAGTGCTCCCCCTCTGCTGAGACAGGCAATTCTCACACCTCCTTCCATCTTATCCCAGTAAATCTGCTCTTAGGACCTCTGAGTTTCTCTGGGTGCAGTGCTCTTATTTTTGCCTAATGATATTTGCAAATCTCATGCAGAACATATGCCAAATTTATACCAGATAAACATCAGCCAAAGTATTTACCAAGAAGGAAATAAGAGTAGTTGCAGTTGACCCTGTTTTTGGCACAGAGAAATTGCAAAGTCCATTTTAAATATTCTTTTTTCTATGATGAGGATCTCTGCCTATGGAAGAGGAAAGTGCTATTGCAACTGAAAATCCCTTCCTGAATTTGCTGAATTGAAGATAGGAAGCAACAACTCTTCATCCCTGAAATACAGTGGCAAAGGCACCAATGTATTCTGTTCTTCAAGAGTAAAAATATGGAAAAAAGGAAGAGCATGGAAATTTTGACACACATGAATTACATCTGTAGCTTGCGCAGTTACACAGAGCATCCGTAAAGTCACACGATCCAGTTAAAACTGCATTTATTAAGCAATGTTTCCTACTGTGCCTTCAAACCTCACTCAGCTCTTCCGCTGGGATGACAGACGTCAGAGGAACAACAGAGGCCAGTGCAGGGAAACATTGCTGTCCTACAAATGCAGAAGACATTTAACAGGTGCTGCTAGAGCCCCATTTAACATTTTCAAGTATATTTTTTCCTGTTGTGTTTTCTGCTTTTCCCCTTCTCTCTTCCACACGTCCTGCACTGCCACTGATCTTTCCAATCACAAGAAAATATGACATCTGAGACAGGGAAACATGGTGTCTGCATTAATTTATTCTCCTCTCTGCATGGGAATTAAGCCGAGCTGAAGGGTTTCCAACAGCCTCTCTCCCTCCCTAACTTGTCTCTTTCTCCTTGTTTTTTTTCCAGACACTGAATTTACAGAAACAGCTCAAAAAGCAATGGCTGGAAGATTCCCAGAGCTGAACCCATTACTGCCAACTGATCGTATTCACCTGAACAGAAGCTATAACATTGATATATGGTGTCAGCAGTAAATATGTTAAGAACAAAAAAGTGTTGAAGAAAAAGGTTTGACACGGCTTGAAATTTTTTTTGCCATCTGTCCACTGTGATAAGGTCATGTCCCTTAGAGTCTGTTGGCTCCACATTACAGTGGCTATGTTTAACATTAAATGAACAGTTTGAGACTGTGGTTGCTGCATATTTGTGATTGCAGGGATTTAAGATTGTTCAAACAAACCCTATGTTCAAGCAAAACATATTTATGTTGTGGGTCAGTGGAGTTAAAAATATGCCTAAACTTCATCCTAATTAAATATATAATTTTCAAGTCTTAAATATCATAACAGACATGCAATTAAAAATACTTTCTCCCCAGAATCACATTTTTTAATTCGTCAGTGCTGAAAAGGTTCCTGTCACAGTGGATTTTTTTATTAGGCTTTTGCTTATCACAAGCAAAATCAAGACGGTCAAATATAATTCTTTGCAATTAAAATAATGAAAACATTTATGGAGTCTTCAATAAGTCCTGACTTTAATTCTAAGCAAATGAAATCACTTCTTCTACCATCATTTTACCTAATCAGGATGTTTTTTTCTAAAGAAAAATCTAGGCTCCTTAGCAGGCTTAAGTATTTGTTAATTAAAAAAAGTTTTAGCTCAAATTGCTAAGTCACCAGAAGAAAAACAGATGAACGTCTTTATATTTTCAAGAAGATGACATTTAGTAATATTAAGTGCCAAGAATACTTGTATTTTCCAGCACTTCTATGGACATTTATTTGGGAACATAAGAATTATGTGTGGATTTGGTGTTTTTTCTTGCACCTGGATTTTGACCCATACAATTCTCTCTATCCTACAAGTTATGCTATATATATACTTTAAAGCCAATATCAGGCAGGCTTTATTCCCTTTGTCAACCTACATCCATTCTTAAGAAATGCTTTCCTTCTTGGAAATTACTGGCTTGTCTAAAAAAGGCCAGTAAAGTTACAACATTTTGTGCCTTTGTCCAAGATCATAATAGAAATAATCTTGGGAGCTTTAAGAAAACACAACTTTATTCTTCTCTGTGCCCAAATGCACCATAAAAGGAGATTTATCTGGATGCTAATGATGTCTATTATGTGCTTTAGGAAAGCGACCAAAGAAAGCAAGCTGCTCATTCAGGGAGACATTATCACAACTGGCATTCTGACACCTTCGATAAAAAACAGCAGCAGCATCACTATAAAATCTTTTTTTTTAAATCATCAAGTTCCTATCAGCAGTTAGCAGGAGAAAGCCATAGACATTCATCTTTCAGGACCTTACTGGCACTTCTGATTTCCTCAGAAAGGTTTTAATTGAGGTCATCAGGTGCCATGAAATTTAGCATAAATACAGTTTAGAAGAATTCTCTGTTTCATAATTACACAGCTAGCAGAATTTGCTGGGGCCTTTTTGGCCCTGACAGACCTTTGGTTCATTCAGGGTCCCAGAAAAGTTAGACACAATAATGTTGCTCTGTAATTGATGGCAAACTCTGCTTCATCCTATATCAGCTCATCAATTAAATATGACTCTTACAATCTTGAAGAAGGTCTGCAAGACTTGCATCTGTGATTCTGACATTTCTTTTTTCTGCCACTACCTCTGTAGCTTTAGATTAGCTCCTGAACTACTTCTGTACCAATTTCCCCAGCTGTTTAACAGGAATAATCACATTTTGTCTGTCCGTTTAGATAGTACATTGGCTTTGAGTGCACATCACTTATGGCATTAATTTTCAATATTTAGAACAAGCAGGCAGCGATGACACATAGAAGTGGTGGGGACAGGACAAAAACAAGCACAGAGTGTGAAATGTAGAGCAATGTTCCCTGCTTGGAGGACTTCAGATTGAATAAATTGAACAAGAGGCAAGTGCACTCAGGATTACAGGGGGAAATTGCACTCGGGGTTGCAGCCCTGTATGATGCTGGCTGCCAGATGATGGGTGAAGTGAAAAGCTCAAAACCTCTTGACCAAAACTCAAAACCAGCTGGAAAGCTGGATGAATCGTGACGTAGACCCATTAAACACAGGATCATAGAATACCCTGAGCTGGAATTGACCCACAAGGATCATTGAGTCCAGCTCCTGGCCCTGCGCAGGACAGCCCCAAAAATCAAAGTGTTTACCTGGGAGCATTGTTAAAACACTTCAGGTTGATGCTGTGACCACTTCCCTGGGGAGCCTGTTCCAGTGCTCAACAACCCTCTGTGGGTAAAACCCTGAACCAATATCCAACCTAGATGTAGATGTTACCATGGGATAGACAGCAGATTCATTGAAAGAGTTTTATTTCTTTATTCTAACATTGGAGTAATCTTCATCATAGTGGAAAGACTAATGAAATAGTCCCAAAATTGTAAACCACTCCAAAGCATCTTGGTAAACTGTAATGTTCTAACAGTCTAGCAGAAAATCCTCAATATACTGAGTCATAAAATTCATTATGCCTGCAAATGACTGGGGNTGACTGGAAAGGAGCGGGGGGGGGGGACTCCTGTAATTTGGGAAGGGAAGGGAGGGAGGGTTTTCCTCTGAAGCGATAAAATCCTCAACTACTATAAATTATCTTATACATCACAAAAGCCCAGCCTTTATTCCAATATGGGATATTCATAAGGACTAGATTATAACCAGGACTTTGGAGCACAAATTGAGAAATGACTGCTTCGAGTCTGTTTTTAATATGCTTTTTGGGCATCAGCCTGACTTTCCAAAATGACCATCTGTTGGAGAAAACTTAAAATATAACCCAGCGTTCGGAATTTTGAAGGTGTGGTGATTCACAAACTCACAGAATGGTTTGGGTTAGACAGGACCTAAAGCTCTTCCAGCTCCAGCCCCCTGCCATGGGCAGGGACATTTTCCACTATCCCAGGCTGCTCCAAGCCCTGTCCAGCCTGGCCTGGGACACTGCGAGGGATCCAGGGGCAGCCACAGTCTCTCAGGACAACCTGTGCCAGGGCCCTAGATTCAACTTGGTCCTGAACAGATTTAAAAAAGACCTTTAACGTCTCTAAACTGAGACTGTGAAAGCAGCAAAGACTGAAGCTGCATTTTCAGCATCACAGATAAGTAGAAAAATCACAGAACATATCACTATTGTTACACCAGACTGGCAATTACAAAAGCTGCAGACTGGAAATATGTGTAGAAGCACTGCAGCCACATACTTTACTTCAAAAATACGAAAATATAGTTTTCTTAGAATCTCATTCCAGGTTAGTATCAAATTGTATGTATTTTGCAGCTTCCTTCCCCTCTGTTTTCTTGAAAACAAAATCCCAAATCATGTGTTTCAGAGCTGCTGCGTCACTGAGCAAACGATGTCATTTCACAACAGACCCTGGTACCTAACCTAGAGCTGAGACTATCCACTGGATTTCCAGTTCTGAATCCAGGTGCTCTGTGTGAAACAGTGAATCACTTACTCAGCCAGAAATAATTTTAGCAAAAATTAGGAACATCTTGGCCCGTCAGTTACTCTCATGATGGAAATCAGGAGCTGCCCTGCAAGTTATACAGACCTACAAAACTTGCAGCTCTCCACAGAGAACAAATCTTGATCAATCCTGTGACTTGTCCAGCCTCATTGAGTTTTTAAGATCTTTATAAGGAATATTACCACAACTTTTCTGTGCTAAACACAGTTGTTGAATTTCATGAGGAATACACCACCTGTTGTGTTCAGCCTAATTTAACTATTCATATGCCTTTTCAATTTGCAAAGTACAAGGATTCTAGTGTTTGATTTGATCTGATTTTATGTCATGAAGTCTCATAGTCCAATCTCACAAACTCACCACGCAACTGAGCAAAAAAGTATTGCAAAAGATGAAAACCCATGTGAATTACAGATAAATGATTTCTGGCCAGCTGGCACAGAAAACTCTCAGTTCACCCAGGTGAATACTGATGCACACAAAGGGTGGATACAGAATTTCTCTCTCCTGGCATTACATTTTTCTGAGGATATTCCCACAGTTATTCACATGGAGATCCCCCTGAGTGCACAGGAATTACTTTTTCAATCATAAATTCTCTTTATGTTGTGGCTTTCCCCTACTGAACTTCTCTGGTCTGTTGTAGCACATGTTTTGAGAATGGCTTAATTTCCAGCTGTAGGTGTAAAAAAAAAAGAAAGTAGTTTTGCTCAGTATCTGACTCTTAAATTTTTTCACACTAAACTTTTGAAAAATTTATTTCGCTTTTTTTTTTAAACTGTGCTGTCTCACTCCTGTGAAAGAAGCACAAATATTCTTTTACCTTGAAAAAAGACAGACAGAAGAGACCTGACTTCTACCAGCAGCTTATGAAGACATTTGGAATAAGAGTTTTGTGAGTTAAGATCTCTGTTTTTAGGGTCCAATCTCAAATTAATAGTCAGAAAATGACAAATTACCTTTATTCCTGGGTGTTTAAAAAAAATTCAAAATATCTTTTGTATTACGGTGAAGTGAAATTTATGTCACAACAGTTTATCTTGTAATATTTTTGAGCTGAATTCCCTGCCCTTCCTTCATAATGATAGAGGAGAAATTTACTCCTAGAAAAACTGGTTGAAAAAAAAACCTTCAAAACCTCTTATTCACAAAGTTATCAAAGCTTTGGTAAAAGAGGGATAAAAATATACATGTACTCACAAACATATATATAATATGTATGTGTTCATTTAATGCCCTTAAAGAAGGATATTTCCGGCAGGTTTTACTTCACTCTCTTTTCTTTGGTGTCAGACATACTGAACTGATTAACACCTCTATTCCATGTAGCCCTAAACAAAACCCTCTCGGTTCGTATAGAATACATCCCTCCCTGCCACAGAACTGAGCAGATTCTGAATTTGGGGCCTGGGAATTCACAGGATCAGGCACAGACCTGGTGTGGGTGTTCCTGCTGCAAGCCAGGCCTGAAAGGAGGAAGGAGCCCATCACTACAGGAGCTGTAAATGAAGTTTATTCACCCAGATCTGAGCATTCAGAGAAGCCTTGCTCTGGAATAAATAACAAATTTATATTAAATTGCCATCTATCTGCAAGATGCCAATAAGTGGAACAGGAACATACTATTGCCCAGCACAATGAAATAAATACTATTCAATATGCAATATTTCAGAAGAGATAATTACACATACCCCGAAGGCAAGCAGGATTTAGCAAAAAGACTGTTTGATACCATTCATAGCATTGCTTGATGGGCTCTTTGAAATAACCATAAATCCTCTGTTTTCCTGGCAGATGGAAATAAAGCCAAAGTGATGCATCAGTTAGCCTCAAAATAAGTCCACTGATATTCAGCAAAAAATGGGAGATAATGACCCAAAATTCTATATTCACCAGGGAAATTCAGTGCACTTTGTGCTTAATTTTCAATGCTTAGTTATGTAGTCTTCCTTGTGCTATCTGCAGTCATTGTTAGTCTGACATGATGAATTGCCTCCTCGGGTCTCAGCAAGGATAATTATTCTCTGAGCAGCTCACACAGCCGCCCTCGTCGCACACAGAGAGAATGCAAAAGTCAGGAGAGTCTGGCAAACTGGGGGGGGGNAGGTTGGAACTGGATGATCTTTAAGGTCCTTTGCAATCCAATCCAAACCACTTACGCATAAAGTGGCTGCCCCCCGCCCTCCCTTCCTTTATGACAGCAGTAACAGGATATTTGACTATAGTCTCACCTCCACTTCTCCCATAATCATGAATTTGACATTTTAAATCTATCGCAGCAGAGGCTGAGAACACGATCACCTTACAGACTAGTTGGAGGGCTTGGTCCTCTCTGCCCTCCAAAGCAGGGATGGCATTTTGGTAAGATTTGTATCCTGACTGCATCAGAACATACCCAGGAACACTTGTACCCAGCTTATATGCTTATATTTTGCAGGTCTAGTGAATTTGCCATCAACAATCTGGCAAGAATCTATAACTTGTTGCTCCAATAAACTGCACTCTTTGTGAATCTTTGTTCATGAATGTTCCTATTGAACGTGGCCAGACTTAGAGTGTCAAAATGGTAAACTGTATTAATTGGGAGTTTGTGATTGTGAATGTGACCAGACTAACACTGTAACCCACACTTTGCTGCATCTAGGATTTATTGAACATAGCCAGACTTAAAGTGCTCAACTGGGACTAATCAGAAATTTAGCCCAGCCACACCCAGCCCTTTTAATCTCTGAGGACCAGGTGGAAAGCAAGGGGGTACATTCTTTTTCCGATTTTCTATACTCTTAATACAACAACATCTCAGCAGGGCACGCTATGGCTGCAGTAATAGGGGGAACTCTCACTATCTGTGCTCCTTATTTTCAGGTGAAATGGGTTCCCTTCCTCAGAAGAGCCAGCTGAGGGGCAGTGATGTTCACAGCATGGAGGAGATGAACTTGAAGCCTGCATGAGGGAAAGACTGAAAAGGAGAAAAGCCAGCAAGGGCTGGGAGAGATAACACCACTGTTATTGATTTTTTTGTGTGAAAACTGTTCAGATATTGTGATAGGATAGTAATGTAAAAAAAAAAAAAAACTCACAGATGAACAGGGAGATACATTAGAACAGATTGATTTTTCACTTTTATTTTCCTTAAATGTATCAATAGGCTTTAAGAGCTCCAAAAAAATACCTAAAAAATCTCCAGTTAGGCAGCTTCTGAATTTCTGAGGGCTAGTATGTGCCAAATGTCCCTCCTCACCTCACCCTTCATTAATAACTCTACTACAGTTCACTAAGGACCTCTGACACTGGAACTAGCCCCATTTACAAAATACTATTTTATCACTGATAAGAAGCTCAGCCTAAGCTCTTACATACACATGATATGAGCAAGAAAAAGTGTAGGAGTAATGATAGATTTTATCTCCATCACTAGGCGTAAGGAGGCATAGAAAGGCTAAGTGATTTTCTCAGCTCGTAGATGTATTGACCCCAAAACACCTCAACATCTTCTGCCCCACCAGGTTTGTGCCATGTGCTGACTGGAAAGGATGGAGATATGCTGAGAGGGATAGACACACGAGAGACCTGGAAGGCACAGGGCTTGGCTTGTGAAAGGATTGTGTTGATCACTTTTGTTACTTTGCCATACTGAGAGAGAGAGTTGGATCTCTGAATTTGAAGACAAAGTTTCAAACCCACTCCTTCCTGAAGGGTAAGAAGAAAAATGGAATTCATTCAGTAAGAAGTTATCAGCTGAAATTTTGCTTTGCAGAGTAAATGATCTGCAGACCCATTTCTTTAGAAACCTACATGAATCTTTGCTCTTCAAAATGTTTTAGGCAAAAAGCAAACAAACAACCTAAGCCTGTTCCTTCTCGTGCCTCCACTCACCACCTCCCCACAATCACCTTTGTAGGAGTCCTTTGTGTTTTCCTTTGTATTTTTCCTCATTTACGTCAATTTTTGACAAGTCTGTGTTCTCAGTAGTCACGTGGCAGCTACATCATAATTGCTTGGAATAAATATAATGCAAATTGCTGTTGTGCTGCTTTTCTGCATGCAGCATAAAACTGGAACATATACAAGACACCTAAAATGGCCAATTCTTCCCGAGGAGCTGTAAAAGATAACGATGCCAAAGATATAGTGGGTCATTGCCCTGGCCTACACATTTATGCTACCTAAATATTGATAACCACAATTTTGGCAGAGCCAGTCTCCAATAACTGTCTTTTAAATTGCGTAAGTATGCCAGGATTAAATGCTCGCATTTTCCGTGCTGTAAAGTACATGGAACAGAGTAAGCGCCATAGAAAACATACAAAATATCCTAGGAAATGATAATACTTTACCTATTTATTACTTTACCTATACTACTACTTTACTATACTACTTTACCTATAAGTAAATTAAATATTTATTTTACTTCAGACTATTTTTTTCTTGCTGTTGTTTGGTTGGTTTTGTGTTGTTTGGGGCTTTTTTCCCCTGAAACATATTCTCTATTTCCTTTCAGTTCTCAGAACCTTCCAGTCTTTGCATTGTCTACAGGAGGTCAGGCTGTTCAGAGGTCTATTAATCTAATACTTGTTTTGATGTCCTTTCCTCATTTACTTCCACCACTTCCCTTGCTCTCCTCTAGTATCCACTACAGAAAACACTTTTGTCATAGGCCACAGGAAAATGTGACGATAAGCATTTGATGACTGACTTCTCTCTAGCAATAATGCATTTAGTGTGAAGTATTTATTAGAAGGAAATGAAAGATTCAGGCTTTTTGAGGAACGGTAGTCAGCTTTCAAGATTAACTGACAAGAAAATATATTGTACACTGCTAATGGGAGATGTGTCCCATACAGCTGCTATCGAAGATGCCACACAAAATAATGAAAAATTCTACAAAACATGTCTACAAGGTAATTTATACAGAACCAACACTTGTCATACTGTTGGAAGTGAGTGACCTATGCTGCTCTGTTGTGCTCCACAACCTCATTAGTTATCGTGGCTGTGGGGAGCTCAATGGACAGGTGTCCTGGGACTCTGTGATGGAGAGGAGAGGGATCATAGAGCCAGACCCGTGCTGACTGCTGTCTAAGGCTATTGCAGGGCACATTTTTAAAGTTCCAGTGAAAGTTCCTGTGGAGAATTGTCATAGTTAACACACAACCCCTATTTTGAAGGCTGCCCCCAGACAGGAGGAGAAGGGGAATGACCTGTGTTGGGTCTCCCAGGCTGAGCAGCTCCCTGCCTGCAGTGTCAGGGGAGAACAAACTCAGAGTTACACATGCTCCTGGGATTTCAGTGTATCACTCCCCTTCCCCTTCCAGCTGGGAACTGAATGAGTGCAGCCCTGCTCCTCTTTATAACTTCATTTCCATGGAAATAGTAGCCTGAAAATGGCTCACTACAGCAGAACGTTTGAAACAAAGGACCCTATCTCTGTCACAGAATAATTTTCTCACTCCCTTTTCCCCCCTCTCTTTGATGCTGAGTGGCAAAAGAAGGATATGATCCCTGAGGACAGGGATGGAGATCCTATCTTATGACAGGCACGCTGTCACTTCACAGGGGACAGTGTACAGCACCAGCTGCCACTGACAGTCAACATTTAAGCATTGAGCAGGAAAGTTCTAAATCTAATTCTAACTTTTCTAGTTACTCACCATTTCTTTAGCTCTCCTAGTGTTCATCATATCCAAAAGCCTGCTGGTTACTGGTGGCTTGAGATCAAGGACATAAAAATACAGAAAAATTACCAGGAAGAAAGCCTTGATGAGATGGAAATAAAATCAAGTCCAAACTACCTTCAATCTATCATTAAAGAAGCACAGGATTAAATGTAAAGATTATGGAAACACTCATGAGAACATATTTGGCTAAACAATTTCTATAACTGAAACCCTCTCTTCCTTCTCTTAGCACTTTGGCAAACAACTTGAGAAAGAAAAATGCAATACTGATCAAAGTACATGTGTAACTAATTACCTGATTTTCCATCCTTCCTCCCCTCTGTGCAGGCATTAATGATGAACACGAAATACAGGAGTGAGAGCAGATCAAAAGAGCATTACCTGAATGTTCATGAATCTCTTATATCCCCCTTTTCCTCCCTAGACTACACTTCTCATCTCTCTCTTCTGATTTTAGATGCAATTTCACATCTGTTATTCTTTTTTGTCTGCTTTTGGCTTGACAGGGCTGCATTGCACATACTGGGGATGTGAACCAATGATTATTTCAGTGTGACACATTCACTTGATTTTAGCCGTTCAAGCTTGCAAAATTTGACCAGTGAGTCTAAATTTGATTCAAACTGAGGACTAAGTTTCCTGTTAGACTGCAATTCAAGACCTCTATCTCAGTTTGAATCTGGCAGCCTCACGAGCCTAGGAGATATTGGAATGACTTTCTGATCCTGTGTGAGTTTTTTTCTTCCCTTTGTGCAAGCAGCAGAACTCTCATGAGAATATCCATCTTTATGACAATGTCTCTATCTCTTCCTGTAACGCTGTTAAAGAATGACTTTTCTTGTGGGATTTCAGCTTCTTTCAAACTGTAATCAACAAGACACTTCCCCCATCAAAACCCCACAGAAAACACATAATAGGAAAAAGCTTTAAGCATATATTCCTTAACTCTGTGATGGAAATCACATAAAACCTCTAATGCTGCCCAACATCAGCATGTGCTCGCCCAGCTCATTTCACTTTCTGTTGGTACTTTCCCTCCCTCTCTGCCTCTTTGGTAGGTCAGACAGTCTTTTAGGCAGCATATTATACACAGGGCACAAGCCAAGGACGACTCAGCCGAGCATTTAAAACTTGGTCAGTCTGAAAAGCCCTGAAACTCCTCTTTTTTGTGCTCTCTGAATAAAGTTCCTTACCCATATTTTCAGTCGATACAGCTTCTTTTCCAGAACCTTCCTAATGCTGCTACTGTTTTGTGGATTCAGCTTTTACAAACACAAATTTGTGCTTTGGTTCCTGCACAGCTCCCCTTTGTTTCTGTTAATCCCAGCACAATTGCTCCAATACATTTGTTTTAACCACAGAACCTCCCTGTAACAGAGGACCCTGGTTGTGTTGCCTCTGTTAACTAAGAATAACTGTCGATGAAATTACATCCTCAAGGCCTCTTTCATTAGTTCCTTTTGAACTTCTGAATGCTTTCCCAGGGATTTGATTGCTTTTAGACTGGCACTTCTTAACAAGGCTTTTGATGTAAACTTTCATGCCACTGTTACTATGACAATAGTGTAATGCTGCAGCAGCATTAATTGGAATTTTGATTATTTCCTTGGCTCAGAACACTCTATGTTTTAATAACTGGTTCAACTGTGCTTCAGATCTGTGCTGCAAGGCAAAGCTGAAATCTTTATCTTGAATTAAGAGAGCCACTGAAGAGGAATAAATGGAAGATAGAAGTGACATCATAACATCAACACATCCAATATCCCCCACTATTGTTTCTGTGATTCATGAGCATTAGTCATTGTATAGGAAAGATGCACATTTTCTTCCATGCTAGGAAATTATTACTCTCCTTATTCTTCTACCTTATTCTTCTATTCTTCTAAATTCTAACTATTTTCTTTTACATGTTAGAAATTATGAAAAAGCATAAACGTGAATTCCCTTTAAACAAAGTATATGTTCCTGTTTGACCAGGAGTGAACAAGGGGATCTTTGTAAAGTCATCAGTTATCACCACTGCCAAATTTTAACATTCCTCATTCCTCAGAATTTGAAGGTACAGCATATAACAAGGCAAGTCATAAATGTTTGATGAGAAATATTTAGCTTTTCCTGTCCCACCTTTGCATCAAATCCCAATTAGATATTGCCAAGGGACAGAAATTAAATCTATCACAAAATTAATTAATCTCATTCAATGTTTTTTTCACCAAAATTAATCCCCAGGTTTAACTGTCAATAATTCATTGCATTTTGGCTGTAGGTATGCTTGTGTGTGCATATATGTACAAACATCTTTCTTTACTGAAGCCAACCTGGGCACCTTTTAAGCGTAATCCAACACCTTTTTTAAATCATTGCATAGTAGTTTTCTATTCCTTTTTTTTTTTTTTTCCATTTATATTCCCTTATTTTAGCCAATATCCCACTAAAAATTACACTACAAAATTACACTACAAAATCCCACTAGTCTAATTCCTGAAGAGGAAACACAGCAGGACCTAAAAGAAGTTACTTTCCCCCAGAAGTTTCCAGCTAAATTGTGCAGGGTCTATTTTTTTATGTATGTTTGTTTGTTTGTTTGTTTGGGGCGTTTGTGGTTGTTTGCACTGAGCAGGTTTTGTTTTTATGGGTTTTTTTTTAAGGTAATAGAAAATCTCTTAGAGAAATTCTTTAATTTTTTGAGATTTTTTAGTCTCTGATGGAGAGCAGGTTGTCAGGAAAAGAGACTGATGAGCTATATAGCCTGTTTGCCCAATTTGACTCAGCCTTGCACCATTAAAATAAAAAGCTGCCCTTTGGAAGCTTCTCCGAGACATAAAAACGGTCAACTAAATTCCCCACCTACAGAACCTGTACCCAGTGTTCTGTTCAGTACTTTTTTATCCACAATTAAAAAGCTCTTAGGACCCTGATCCCCAGAATTTACCAGCATCAACACATGCAATAAAACAAACCACAATACGCACATATAATGTTATAAAATCCTTTGCCTCCTAAACAAAATCAAAACACATGGGCTTTTATTTTCTCCTTTTTTTTTTTTTTTTTTACTTGCNNNTTTTTGTATTGCAAAGCACATTCCTATATTATTGCAGACATGTAGGGATGCATATCTCCAAGAAATCGATGGGAACTGTCTCGAGTGGTTTGATCAATGACTGCCCCCGCCCATTTCAGCCTGGACATTCATCTCCTGTTGTTCTTCAGACAGTTTACAGATTAATAATGAAGCATAAAACCAAGTTAGTAGTAACATATGAGCAGGGGAGATGCAAAGCTGAACATCTCACATTAAGGGCACTCCACACCAGCAATCCATCAGACTGGTTTGCACTGCAACATTTGTATGGTTTCTCGTGTCTCCTCACAAACACCCACAAATAAAGAAATACAGCTGCTTCTTAAGAAACCCTCCATTTTACTTACGAAAATGAAATCACTGGCCTTTTAAAGTGCAAATGCAATTGGTCTGATTCTCCCATCAATCAGGCAAAGTAAATCAGAAGTCACTACATTGAATCAGGAATCTATGATGATTTACATGGGTTATTAAAAGTAATTATTCTATGTCGGGTCCAAAAGAGCTTTTTTGTTTGTTTGGTTTGGTTTGGTTTACTTTTGGTTTGTTTTTTTTGTTTTTGTTTTTGTTTTTTTGTTGTTTTTTTGTTTTGTTTTTGAGGCTTTTTCCAAGATACAGGATCAATAATAATACTGGGAAAAAAGTGGATTATTCATGGTGGTAAGGTAAATACCCTGCTAGGATCACCTGTATCAATTCTCTGAATATGATATGACCTCAGCTAGGACAAGAAATTTAAAATTTATTCTGTGGAGTCTCAGGCTATTCTAGCTAGATGACCACCTATTTTTCTTTATTCATTGATGGTGAATAATTCCAATCCTTAAAAGAATGCCTAGAAACTGTAAGACCTTTTTCTTCTTAAAATAAAAATAGAGAGAAGCTACTAATCTGCAGCTCCTTAACTTCCATATTATCTTTGTGTTCTCACATCAGCTGTTTGTTTTGGCTTTCAAATTTACAAGTTTTTCAGGCAAGGCCATGTGTGTCAAGCCTTCCTCAAAAGCAGCTGAAACACTATAGCCACACAGCAGATGATAATGAAGAAAAGAATAAACATTTAAAAATTCAGCATTTCACCTCCAATATCGAAATTAAAAATAGGAAAACAGAGGAGGTCACTAATAACAATTTATTTTAAGAATTTTTTCAGAAGAGCAACTCGTTCTTTTTTTATATACATAATTGATAAGAATAAATATGGTTGGAATCTTAAGAAAAAAGAGAAAATCAATCTAATGGCATACGAAAATAAAATACTTAGAAATGTCCATTTTTGCTTATTGCATCACCTGCTAAGACTATTTTTGTTGAATATACAATGGTCGTCATGGCAAGAATATTCCAGGTTATAGGGTAAAAAACAATAGGGATAGATTTCCAGTTACCTCCAAGTCAACCAATTATTCTAACTTATTTTTACATATTTTATTTCCCAAAAAATCACTAAAATCTATTGGTTTTGACATGTGAGAGACAGCAAGAAAACACAGCAGGCATTTTCTTTTAAGAAGCTTTCAAGTCTGCTGGAATGAATTCGCCTTACATTTTCATCTTCCTGACAATAATCTCCAGTAAGAATGCATAAGTGAAAGAATTTGTTAAACATATGAAAATAACCAGGCAAAGTGGGTATCAAAAATCCTTGTCACATGTGGCTTGCACAGTGTTGTGGAAGTAGCCAGAACAAAACAGAGTAGCCCACATTTTACAACCCAACAAAGACTTAATCCCCTCAAACCAATGAATTTATCCCCTTTAAAGAGACTGAAATGCAAATTGTGGTTATTTAAGGGATTACATACAGATTTGGGCTCAGTGTTTATGTCTGTTGGCCTACCTATTTCAATACTGCAGGGCGAAAGTCATCAGTAAAACTGGCAGTCAAATGGAGAGGTAATCCTAATAATTACTAAAAAGCTTTCTGACAAGATTAGTTGCCTTGCATGACCTCCATTGGAGATTCTCCATCCTGACAAGTCCAAACTTTCACCAATCTACATCTTGACAACCAGACCAGAGCACTGTTGCCAGAAAAAAGTCTGTGCTGTCTCTCTACAGGGACTGGGTTTGAGGACTTCAAGTTTTGTTTTTTTGGCTTTTGGTTTTATGGTTTTTTAAGAAAAGAATTCAAACCCTCTGGGAAAGGAGATGGCAAGGTTTCAACTTTTTATGAAGCACGTCATATCAAAATTGAATAGCAACTAATTCTCTCCTTTCTGAAGATTAAACTATTTCTTTTTGTCATTTTGGTTTAATAGCTTGGGTTACTGGTACTGCTCCCTGTAATGGATGTTGTAAAGGGCCTGAGGTGGTTTGTGATTGCTGAACAGTGCAGAGCCGAGCAAGGACTCTGCTCAGAGCAGTGTCTTTCCAGAGCATGGAGTTCTTCACACAGGTTTGGGGTGCTTTTTTAGCACAAGGACATCACTTTTGCTCTTTGCTTAACAGCAATAATATTCAAACAGTCATTATCAGAATCAAATCTAACTAAAGACAAACTGCTATCAGTTTAAAACCTTTGAAACTGTGATACATAAATTGTATCATCACACTTAAAGTATTCACTTAGTGGCTCAACTTAAGAGGTTAAGGTCACTATCCAAAAACATATCTGAATGGTCAACAGCATCACTGGCCAATTAGCAAGGAAGAATCCTGCAGATCCATTCATATATCTCTGCAGCAATTTGGATTTTCAGCTGAATTGCCTTTTTTTTTTAAATTTTAATTTTCTTTCTTTCTTTCTTTCTTTCTTTCTTTCTTTCTTTCTTTCTTTCTTTCTTTCTTTCTTTCTTTCTTTCTTTCTTTCTTTCTTTCTTTCTTTCTTTTATTTTTTAATTTTTAAACTTGAGTTGGAAAGCTAAATAGAAATAAAAATGGTATTTTCCCTATTCATATCAGGAAGTGTTTTGACTGGCAATTTGTATTGTATTTTGGCTTTTCTTGTCAGCCATGTATCCCAGTACTCAAAGGGCAAAATAAAAAGACCTAATTAAATGGATAATTAAGAGTGTTGTTATTACAATTGGGCAAAGTGATGTGAATATGTCAACATTTCAGCAGAATCTGCTTCCTATCCTGTGTAAAGTTAGGATGCAAGATATAATGAGAAAGAAAAATTCTGCAACCCTGAGCCTTAATAACTCTGTGAAGTATCATGGAAGAGAATTGTACTGAGAATGCTGTTTTCTGTCATTTGGATTTACTGACCAAGGAGAAGAAATTAATCTCCTTGTTGTTTTATCTTTTCTTTTCATTGTATTAAATCAAAATATATCTTTTTTCTCTTGTTGTAGCCAAATCTGTGGCCCCCCTCAAAACAGTTGCACCATATTTTATATATATTAACCTTTTCCTATTTTGCTCATATTGAATGCTTGTGAGATACATTCCAAAGAGACTGATGGAGAATGCAGGGAATAGCTGGCTTGTGAGCCTACCTGCAGCTATATGAAAGATAAAAGAATCTCCAGTGAGAGAAAATAGTACCAGCCGTTCTGAAATACCTCAAGATAATCAAAGTGGGCTCATAAAAATGGGATCCCAGCTGAGAAATGTACTAGACCTGCTCAACAGGTTCATTTTCAAATCGGTACAAGCAAAGAACCGTTGATGAAAATTGCCTAAATTTCAGGACAGCACATGCTACAAGTTTTGCACATTGAAGAGCTGAAATGGAAATACGGAAATTTAGTGAATGAACTAAAGATATAAGAAATGAGGGTGGGGAAAAAGAAGGTTAATTAAAACAATGTGTAAATAAAATGTAGAAGAAACCTTGGAGTTTAGTTATGTGCAATTTGTTCTTGAAGTCTGTTTTTTTATTCAGAGATCCCTAAACTTTTTAGTATTACTAGTTTGTACCTGATACAATCAGACACATTATTAAATGTTTTATATATCTGGTACTGTTCTGGTTTTTGTGCAAAGCAGTACCTGTCATAAATGTTTAGAAAATTAGATCTCCATCTACCAATAAATGGAAACAGTTCAGGCTAAACTGGAAAGCTTTGACTGCAAAATTCAAAGTTAGTTGGAGTGTGCTGCACTAGCAGCTTTACTGCTCTGTTAATGCTTTTGCTTAACTGCTTTTGCTTAAATATATTGGAAATGTGGGGTAAATTCCTGGGATGCAATGTCAGGTGAAGATTGCTCAAGGCTACTGAACCATAAAGTCCCAATTCCAGTATTTGTTGGTGTTGGTCTCTGTGAATATCTGTTTTGGAAACTGAGTCTAAACATGCTGTTCTTCTTTCCTCAAATTTAATTGGTGGCAAAGAAAACAAACTTTTTTCATTCCTTCCCTCTTATTTTTGGTTTGTTGGTACTATAAAGGATGAGTTATTAGGGAAATATTTCACAGTGGTTCTGATTTCTCAAAACCATTCATCTATTTATTAATCTATTTTTTAAAATAGTTATTAATTTTGCTTAATTTGCACAGATTGAAATGTGAATCACTCCTTGGGTTGTGATGGGATAAGAAAATCTTTCCATGTGGCTTCCAAAAAAATTCAAATAAACAGTGGAGGCTGCTTGTAAGAGGTAATCATGGCTTCCTTCTTATCTATTACCATGGTTTACAGTGTATTAGGCTATAGATTATTGCAACTATTTACTAGGGCAGATAGTAAACCTTGATTTTAATAGCACCTGACTTACAGTACATCACATGAATTGGTTTCTATTATCTGATGTTTTATATTTATGGGAGAGGGAAAGCAGAACAGATGTCTAATTCCACCATTTTTCTGTGTATATTGCACTATATACATTTCTGTTCCCTCATGGTTCCCCATGGAAAAAAAAAAAAAAATGTCTTCATGGAAATATAACCAGAATTTTCAACACTGAATAAGAGCTAAATTGCTTAAAATATGTTTGGAAAATCTTATCAGTGTCTAGTCTGACACCATTTCTGGGCTTTTTTTAACAAGTATACAGCTGGCATTGGTTAACAGAGTTCTTCACCATAATTTATTAAGAGACCAAATAAACTTGGTTCTGTTCTTGATTATCTCTCTGAAAATGCTAGTTTAAATTTGGCCTTGTTAAATAACACTAAATCAATGGGAGATCAATGTCGAATATAGCACTGCCTCTTGGAGAGACTTTGATCAATGGAGCATTTGGTTGGTTTTATCTGATTGAGACTTGGTCTGAGACTAGACAATTACAGGAAAATAACTCCTTGAAAGTTAATATATTTTCCTTTTTCTTTACTGTGTGTTCTGGCTACAGTGCGAGGGACCTGTGACAAATGCTGTATAATATATGTTAAAAAATACTTGCAAAATATATGGTCGTTGATTGTTTCCATAGGCTGCAACATATTTCTTTTTTCTGGGCGCACATCAATATATCTCTGTGTCTGTGAGGATCGGGGAAACTGGGACTGTAAATGCTGTCCCTGTCACTAGTTTTAGCCGTATCTTTTGACCAGGGAAGCCCTGTCAGCTATTAAATTGCCCTGTGGGCCCCAAATGCCAGCATATGAAACCCCCAATTTGTAATTCTAAAAATTTTTATTCACAGATAACTGAATGTGCCCTTCTAAGCTGCACATTCTGTAAAATCAGTTCCATGCCAGGATGTTTAGAGGTTTATTGACATCTCTTTGAGCTCATGAGTCTACAGGACAACTTTAGGGGCATTCAGGTAAAGGAGGACAGGTGCTGTCAGAGATTAGGGTTTTGTGGGCAATACCGATGGGGAGGGGTCTAGAGGGTAAATCCTATGAGCAGCAGCTGAGGGAGCTGGGGGAGCTAAGCCTGGAGAAAAGGAGGCTCAGGGTGGAACTTCTGGATCTCCACAACTCCCTGACAGGAGGCTGGAGCCAGGGGGGGTTGGGCTCTTCTCCCAGGGAACAAAAGACAGGACAAGAGAAAATGGCTTCAAGCTGCACCAGAGGATGGAAATCAGGAGGTATTTCTTCCTGGAAAGGGTGGTTGAATACTGGAAGGGGCTATGCAGGGAGGTGGTGGAGTCACCGTTCCTGGAGGTGTCCAGAGATTGACTGGACATGGCAACCAGTGCTCTGGCAAAAGTGACTAGAGGAGGATCATGTTGGACTTGATGTCCTCAGAGTTCTTTTCCAACCTAAATGATTCTGGGATTCTATATTGCCAGAAAGCTTCTTTCTCCCTGGAGATTTTCATTCCCATTGTTCATGGAAAGTTAAACATCCAATCTATGATTCCTGCAGTACACAGTACAAGGACACCTCACAAGGACATAAAGAGCTTTCATTTAAATAATGTTTTTTAATTTTTTTATTTACCCACTATATTCCCTGTGGCCCTAGTCCTTTGTGTAGCTGCATTGAAGACACATCTACTTAAAATTTGTGGCAGAAAGTTTAGAAATAATTCCTCAGGCCAGTCTGCCAGTCTGTAGTTACACAAACTCCAGATTAGTCCATATGCAGAAAAACTCCCCTGCTGGACCTCAGAAGGGTGAACCTTGTTTATCCCACTTTTACATCACAAAAATGACAGCATTGCTCAAGGCAATCATGGAATCATTAAGGCTGGAAAAGTGCTGTAATATCATCAAGTCCAACCACTAACCCAGCACTGCCAAGGCCACCACTAAACCAGGTCTCAAGTGCCACATCCGTGGGACTTTTAAATACCTCCAGGGATGTTGAGTCCACCACTGCCCTGTGAAACTTGTTACAATGATTGACAAACCTTCCAGGGAAATAAATTTTACTGGTATGCAATCAAAACCTACCCTGGTGCATCTTGAGGACATTTCCTCTTGTCCTACTGCTTGCCCCATCTGGCTCCAGCCTCTTGTCAGGGAGCTGTGCAGAGCCACAAGGTCCCCCCGAGCCTCCTGTCCTCCAGGACAAACAAATCTTAGTTCCTTCAAGTGCTCCTTGTAAGAGTTGTGCTTCCGACCATTCCCCAGCTCCAGTGTCCTTTTCTGGATATGCTCCAAGACCTCAATGTCTTTTTTGGAACACTGAACACAGCATTCAAGCAGTGATTTCACTTTTGCTCCTCAGACAGAGAATGATCTACCAACCAGATTTCCATGCTGCAGCTTTGCAGGATCCTATCCTCTGCATCTTCCACAGCACCACTGTGGTGAGTTGCTCAGATTATTGCCCGGAGGAATCTCAGAGCTCCTGTAAAAAACATTGATTTCCCTTTCTGGAAAAAGGCCATATTTTTTTATTTTCTGTGAAATATCTTCTAGATTTGCAGCACTGCCTCATAATTTCAGACACTCTTTGCACACTCAATGATCAATTTATCCCTTATGAAATGATGGAATCCTCATTATCCATGCAACATTTTCAGAAATTCACTCTGGAAGTCAGTAGTCTTTTTATCTGCATCTGCATTTTTACACTTCTATCTCAACCTCTCCAGTGTTAGATGATTATAATGTAAACATTTCTCTTATTTTCCTTGTGCCCACCATTAGACACTTTAAGGACATTGCCTGCATTCGCCACATTAAAAAAAAAAAAACCAACAAAACTTAAAAAGAAACTATAAAAAGTACAATTAAAAAAATTAGAAATATGTTCAAAAATCACAGAAAAGTCCTAAAAGGTGAAGTCTGGAAGCTGGTCTTCTGGGAATAGATTTCCTAGTTTAATTGACAGCAGGAAAATTTAAGGTTGTTTAATAAGCTTCATTTCTCAAGTCTTGCTCAACCCAGAAGTCAACAGAGGCTTCTTTGCTTGCAAACATCAATTCTTGGTGTGCACTTAACCCTTGGAGCCTGCAGGGTATTGCACTGTCCTAAACCACTGCACTTTGCTATGTGACAATCTGTTATACCCCATTGCCATCGCCAGCTGGCAGGTAATTTTCCTGTGGAAGACTTTTCTTCCCAGTAAGCGCTGTCATGGTAATATGCAACCCCAGCCATGTAGTTAAAAGAAATTGAAAGGAATAGTCATTTCCCGAGGATGTCTCAACCCGTCCAGAGACAGGCATGTGAGGTGGGATAAATCGCTTTTGCAGGTATTTTCATCTCTTTGCCAATTAGAAATTAGACTACACACCAGACTTTTATGTGCATAAAGCTTGTTGGGATAAATCTTACTCCAAACATTTGAGTTCTGCGACAGGCAATTCCAGTAACAATAGGTTCTCTGAGATAGAGATACATTGGAAAACCAGATATTGTTGCTCACAGATTACAAGGAAAGAAAGAAGAGGAACACGGCCAGATTTAACTTTACACATAATGAACTTATAGAAGGAAAGGCAGGAGAATCAAACCCTCATTTAGGATTAAGGAACAAAGACACAGTTTGAATCTCCAGGATGTGGACAGGCAAAGTGTAACACTATTGATCAAAAAAGTCATGTAGCTGGCCATGGGTATTTAGAGTAAATCCCCAGTCACCTGCATCCCACCTTTTAGAATAGCCTAGCTGGAATCCAGTGGAAAGCATTATCTGTGGATTGAATTTTACTGCTGCATCAGAAGCTTTTGAAAAATATGCTTTCAATATTCCTACAATTCATTGTGACCATGAAAAAAAAAAAAAGGACATTTCAAATGAAAAAACAGGACAGACTAAAAAAAATAGCAATGAATTATATTCCACACAAAGGAAAAAATAATTTATTGCTTCATGAAATATCTTTTGGTAAAATATCTGAAATTACCATTATCAAGTAAATTCCAACCTTTGCCTTGTGCTAGTTTTAGCCATAGAATATTTCAATGTCAACCCATATACATGGGACCAAAAGTAAGGCATCATTTCCATTCCTGTAACTGTTTTCAGGCATGGACTCTTCCATTTTAAATCTTGTTAGAATTTCCAAAGCAACCTATACTACAGTAAACATAAAAAAAAATTCTTATCCCATACCTCCCTGGCATTTCTCTTCCCCCCATACTTAATGCTGAAAGACTATTCAATAGAGGCTAAGAAAGGAATTCAGTTTACATGTTAAACAACTCAATTCCTTTTGCTTTATTTTTTTTGGTTTTGTCATTTGTTCAGACAACAAACTGAGATATTTGATATGTATTATTTATTCATTCCTCTAAAATGAAATAGGAAATTTTTAAAATAAGGTGGAATAGTATTTCATGTTGTACACTCTCCCATTTAAATCAAGATAAAAATTTGTCTACAGTTCTTACCTGTTTTCCAATGCAGTTATTACATTTTTCTCTCTGGGTTTCATATCTCCTTTCTCTAAACCAGCTGTTCCTTAGTCCTTGGTAAACTCACCTTTTTCTATTTGGCTTGTGTTTCCAGGCCTTTTGCCAGTCTTTGAGGGTTTTTGCATCTTCCTGTGAAATTCATTGTTTCAGATCAGTAAATTTCTTTCTTTTCAACCCAAATAACAAAATTGACATTGCCAATGACTTCACGACACTGACTTAGGCCAACACCAGAAGCAACAGTTGTGATTGAGTGGTTCTGGCACTCATGTCCAAAGTGAGATGCTTGACTCAACTCCTTCTATTGCCTTCTACAGCACAGCAAAACTGGCATCTCCAGGGAGTGCTTACTCTTTCCTCTGGAAAAAAGAACCAAACACAATGAACAAAACTTAAACAATCACAAAGGCAGATGAAAATGTCAACTGAAGTGGGAGACAGATTAGTTCATGAGTTTGGTCATGCCACGTCAAAAGTGGAACTGGACATTTCTAGTGATAAAAATTCTGGTGATAAAAAGTGAAAGAAGTTTCTCTGCCTCCCCTGTTCAATTTATAAATCATGAGATATAGAATTTTTTTTTCCTTATTGTTTAGGAAAATGCTTACATGAGTCTCAGTTAAAGAAACTAGTTGTGTCAAATGTATTTTTATAATACATGAAACCAGCCTGCCTGGTAAGAGATGGAGTAGGTGCCTCCTTTTAAAATTTTCATAGACTTATTTTCAATCAATCTCACTAATTTCCTGGGAGAAATTACACATAGAGGCTGGTAGAGACATGAAACAAAACAGAAGCAAACAGCCACACTAACGAAATCCCTTATTTCAGGCGTAAATTCTTATATATTTATATATATATGTGTGTTTAGTTATAATATAGATGGTTATAGATAAGTCTGTTTCAGTTCATAGCTCAGGTTCTGAATTTAAGGTGATTAATTATTCATGTTATTTCACTCTGATTATCTATTTCAATGTAAGTGAGATGACAATTGCATATTTAAGTTGTCTTGAAATCCAATTTGGCTCCTGATTTTGTTTGTTCCATTTCCTTAACTTTGCTCTTCCTCACAGGTGATGTTTCTCATTGACCAGTTGGAATACTGCTGGAATACTTAAGACACAACTCTCCCCCAAAGCTTGTCCATTTTTTAGTTGTCTTTGAAGCTGATTACAACTCTGGCCCATTGTACCAAGGTCAGAGCACAGTGCTTTCTTGGCTCCACCTCAAGGGAAAATAATGAATATGTCTGAGCACAATAAGGGTTAGTCTCAAATTACTATTGCATACAATGAACTCTGCTTTCAGACAGCATCATTAGTTCACACAAGGAGTAGAAGAGATGTATCTGACAAACAAACACATTTGTCTGCCTTGGTTATAAGAGTACCTTTCCTTTTTGTAATTAGCATAAGACCTCCACCTTTGCAGTTCGTCAAGGTGCGCTGTGGTGGATTTACGCTTTTGGTCCTTTCTCACAATGAGGATTATATTCATAATGACTTTGCAGTTGATTTACAAGAACCATGAAAGTCTGACTGTATTGAGACAGTTGTGCTGCCAAAGTGTTCACACTTGCTCATATGCCAACATTTTCATTGGCAATATTATTTATATGAAATATAAATAATATTTTTCTAGTTTCTTTACTTTTCTAGTCCTCATGTCTCCACCAAGCAAAAGGAAAGGGTAATTAATTATTTTTGTGAATAATTATAAAATTCTAAAATCTGTGGCATGAGTATCATCAGACATGTCAGAAATGCCTTATTCTACCAAAAAAGTTTTCCCAAGGTACTACAGGAGTAGTAAACAAAGAAACTCATTATATGTCACATTTTGCTGCAGAAGTCCATTAATGAAAAAGTGTTGGTTTAGATAACAGATTTAATGGAATTTCTCCATAAACTACAGCCTGTTTTTCTTCTTTCTGTTAGTTTCTGATGTGCTTCATTCTCAGTTAGAGGAAGGTAAATACATAAGCGATGATGTGACAATTTCAGGACAATACACTGAGTTTATTATCACAGTTTTGAGGAAATCTACTTTGAGGGTAGGACAAAGAACCCACTTTTGTTTCATTCACAACAGAGAAAATGCAAAACTTACAGAATATAAAGGCTTTAGATGCTGATAAGCAAGAAAACTAAGATAACAGCTTGAAAAGTGTGAGGGAGAAAATAAAAAGTAGGATTAATTGCATTTTTCTGAAATAAGTGTAGAGTAGTCAAATGCTCTTCTCACAGTTAGATTGTTCTCACTGAGGTAACAGGAATTTGGCCTAAGCACTGAAGGCTTTTTTATTAAGCACTGGCACTTCATTTTATAATCAGGTAGCAAAGACAAATCATCATCTTCCTGTCAGGTATACCAGGAAAAAAAAGGATTAAGAGCTATAGTTTAAATGAGAAGATTTAAATAGTCTTGAAAATGCAAACATTTGCTGGCAGAAAGACAGATGTAAAGCAAACAGTTCATGATCTCTGTCTGATTGTAGAGGTTTTACAACATGTGATGGAAGACAAGAACTCCATTCTTTACCATGTAATGTCTCAATAAATTCTGCTTTGTTTTCCTTCTTAGCAGACTTGTTTAATGCTCTATCAGTTTCTGCCCTGGCTTCAATATCACAAAGTTTTAGCCAAAACTTTTCTTCAGGTTTGAATCACAGATGTCTAAACATTTTTCTCTTGGAATTATGGTTTTGTATGGGAACAAAACACAAATAG
The DNA here is from genome assembly GCA_013397955.1 of Grantiella picta. Lineage (NCBI taxonomy): Eukaryota > Metazoa > Chordata > Aves > Passeriformes > Meliphagidae > Grantiella > Grantiella picta. The sequence goes on from VZRM01001094.1 coordinate 506,718, forward strand.
GAGATGAAAAACTGCATGTTTAATTTCCATCCTGGTTACAATTTCAGTGTTTGACATTTTTTGACTGCTATTTTGAGTGCTGGGAAAAGACAAATTGGCTTAAGCAAATGTTCATGTGCCACTGAACATAAAAAAATACACAATGTATTTGATGTGAATTCATATGGAACTATGAAAACAATATTCCCCTCCTGTTTTCATGGTGTCATTGCAGAAGAGGAATTCCTTTTGGAGTTTTATAAGCAAGCAAAAAAAGTCCCTTATTAAAAAAATAAGAAATAAAGAGGAAAGAATATCCACCAGTATCAGCCTGAAAGCAAAATGGGAGCCACTGAGTCAGCTCTGAAGGTCTGAGTTAGTACATACCATTTTTATATCTTATTTCAGACTGACTGGAGTATATATCCTGGGACTGCACAAAATTAGAGCCTTGTTTTATCAGTCTTATTAAGTCAAAATTACCTTTGAAACTGAGTAAAGAGAGAGAAATATCTAAGATTTACAGGGACCAGACTTGAGAATAAAAGGAATTAACTGTGTAAGAATTGATTTATAGTATCCAGTCTCATATCTTATAATATTATCTCATCAGCAGACACCAAAAACAGTTCCAGCAGGGAGAGCATTAGAACTCAAGGGGAAGAACTGGAAAAATTGATCCCATCTGTTAGCATCCCAATCGCTAGCAATGATCAGCTCAGGGCTCTCTTGAACAAATCAAATACATTTTCAAAGAGTGACTATTAACAGCAATCTGTTAAGGAGATATAAAAAATTTAGTTCCATTGGAGATATCTTGTACTTCCAGCTTTCTGTAAAGCCAGAACAAAAGGTTTAAAACTTGTTTCAGTACTTCTCTGTGTAACTTACATTGCAGCCCAGAACTTCAGGGCTGCAGTATATGAAGAAAGTGTTAAATCTTACTTAACCAAACAAAAGTAACACATTTCCCCTAAAATCCAGGAATAATTATGGTGCCTATGGGAAACAATTATTAGTTCTCATTAAGAGACTGTATCAGTTTACCAGATAATTTCACTGCATATGCTTGTTTGTTTGGGCTTTTTAAGGAAGAAATTTAGGAATCACAGAATCACAGATCTTCTGGAAGGGACGCAGTGGATCATCTTTTCCAGCTTCCCTGCTAAAACAGTCATCCTAGAGAACATCCTAGGCACAAGACTGTATCCAGATGGGTCTGAAAAACCCACAGTGAGGGACACTCCACAGCCTCTCTGGACAATCTGTTCAGGGCTGGTCACTGCACAGGACAGTAGAAGTTCTTCCTCCTGTCCAGGTGGAAATCCCTGGGCTCAATCCCTGCCTGTTCCTCTGGTGCTATTTCTGGGCCCCTGGAGCAGAGCCTGGCCCTGCTCAGAGCCCTCTCTGCACACAGGGACACCCAGGGATGGAGTCTCCTCTCAGCTGTCTCCTCTGGAGGATGAACAGCCCCAGCTCCCTCAGCCTTTCCTCACCAGGGAGATGCTCCAGCCCCTTCTTCATCTCTGTAGCACTCTGGACTCACCCCAGGAGCTCCATGTCCCTCTTGTCCTGAGGAGCCCAGAGCAGGACACAGCACTGCAGATGTGCCTCACAGGGCTGAGCAGAGGGTCAGGATCCCTTCCTTGACCTGCTGGCACCCAGGATCCCATTGGCCTTCTTGTCCCCCGGCACTGCTGACTCATGGACAGTCTGGTGTCCAACAGGACCCCCAGCTCCTTATCCTCAGAGCTGCTCCAGCAGCTCAGCCCAGCCTGTGCTGTGCCTGGGGTTGTTCCTCCCCCGTGCTGGACCTGCATTTGCTCTGCTGAACTTCAGGAGGTTCTTCTCGGCACATCTCTCCAGCCTATGAGGTCCTTCCGAACCCTTTGATGTATCAACCACTCCTCCCAGCTTTGTGTCCTCAGTGAACTCCCTGAGGACGCATCTGACCCTTCACCCCAGCCTTTGGTGAACAACTTAAACAATTCTGGGCCCAGTTTTGAGCCCTGGGGACACCACTAGTGACAGGTCTCCAACTAGACCCTGTGCCACTGATTATGACCCTGTGGGATCTGCCCTTCAGTCAGTCCTCAATCCACCTCACTGTCCACTCATCCAACCCACAGTTTCAGAGTTTGCCTGTGGGAATGTTGTGGCAGACAGAGTCAAAAGCCTTGCTGAAGTCCAGGTGGACAATATCCACTGCTCTCCCCTCGTCCATCCAGGCAGTTATTTCATTGTAAAAGGCAATTGAGTTAGTCAAGCATGACTTACCTTTAGTAAACTCATATTGACTACTCCTGCTCACCCTCTTGTCTTCCATGTGCTTAGACATGGCCTCCAAAACAAAGTGCTCAATCTCCTTTCCAGGGATTGAGGTGAGGCTGACTGGCTGGCAGTTCCCTGGGTCTTTCTCCTTGCCCTTTTTGAAGACTCAGGTGATATTTGCTTTCTTTCAATCCTCAGGAACCTCTCCAGATCCCTCTGACCTCTCAAAGATGACCATGAGTCACCTTGCTGTCTTGTCTACCCGCTCTCTCAGCATTCATGGATGCATCTTACAAGGGCCAAGAGAGTTGTGGATGTAATTTTTGCCTTGGTGTTCTCTGATCCAATCCTCCTTGACCAAGGGAAGGTCTTCCAAAATTCTTTCGCTCTGGTCTCCTGGGCCAGAGATCCTTGAGGGCTGGTCTTGCACTGGGAATTCAGTAACTCTGCGTTCTCTGCCTCCTCTGTTACCAGGGTTCCCTCTCAATTTACTAATGGGCCCACATTATCCTTTGTTTTCCTTCTGTCATTGATGTATTTCGAAAGCCCTTTTAGTTATCCATGGCATTTCTGGCCAGATTTAATTCTCCCGGGCCTTGGCCCATCTAGAAGAGCTGAGGAGGCTCTGTATGCAAGAGGCTAGTGTATGCAAATCTGCAAAACAGATGAAACAGTAAAGTGCTTAAAAAGATAAGGGCATGAAATTAAGTAAAAGGAAGGTTGAGCTCCTAGAAAGTTTAGCAGAGAAAATTCTGTGCACAGAGGTAATGTCCTCAATGGGATTCTGACAAAGACTTCCCTGAATCCTGCATGACAGCATCCCCACAGTCCTTTTTTTGGAACAGCGGATGAAACAAGCCGTTTGAGAAGTGCAGATGAAGGTGCAGAGAGATCATAGAATCTTTTGGCTTGAAAAAGTCCTCTAAAATCATCAAGCCCAGCCATTAACTCAGCACCGCTGTGTTCACCACTAAACTACATCCCAAGGTGCCACATCCATGTTTTTAAATACCTCCAGGGATGGTGACTCCACCACTACCCTGGGCAGCCTGTTCTAGTGCTTCACAATCCTTTCCATGAATATTTTTTTTCCTAATATCCAAATTAAACCTCTCCTGACACACCTTGAGGCTATTTCCTGTTATTAATTTTTTCCAGATTCAGTGAAAACAGAAGCCCAGGTTTAATTGGCATAAATACCATTCCTGTGCTTTAGTTAATATTGCCATTTTCTAGCAACTACAACAGAAAGTAAAAATCCAAATTCCTGGTTACATGCAGGACTAAACTCTCTTGAAGACACTTCATGCTTCCATACACCTTTGTGTGTATGAAACTTCATAAGAGAAGTTATAAATGTTAAATAATCTGCTGACCCATTAGAAAAGTAAAACTATCAATCATCAGAATTTCTCCTGGCTGCTGTGTCTCCTCCAGAGCTCCATGAAGCTGAGGACGTGAGTGCCATGTGTGCTCCCTGGGGACATATGGAGCATCACATTCTCATCATGAAAGCAAAACTCTTGCTCATTAGGTAATGTATCTGTCACAATGCACTGATCAATCTTTCAGTGTGACACCTGCATGCCGAACAGAACAAAGACTACAAATGCCATCAAAACACTACACAGAGCAGCAAAAAGCTTTGTTTGGGGAAAAACACCCCCAAAGTGACCAAAAAAAACCCCTCAGCAACAGAACAGAGACCTATCAGTGCCATCCCCTCCTCCACTCTTGTGTCCTGTTCTGATGTTCAAACACACAAAGATGATCACAAGCAGCTGGCACAGCACTTGCCATAAAGAATTGATGCTGGCAGTCATCGCATTTTTTTAAATGTAGCCAGAGTGCTGTTTAAATTAAACCTGTGGTAAAATCAGGCAGGTTTTCAGGCCTCAGTTGCCAGACTTGCTCTCCCAAAATTCCCAGTCCTAATGAGTGTACCTGAAAATTTTTTTTGCAGGATAACTGTCCTGTCAAGGAGGGAAGCACAGGGTGGCTACAGCTTTCCTCATGGTGAACACTTGGTGAAAGCCTATTACTTGAGAGGCTTTCTCTTCAAATACAGGACAGGAATAGTCAGTGAGTCTAATGCTGTGCTATCTCATCTTCAGATCTTCAAAATATATGGTTCTGGTAAAATGTTGTTAATTCTTTTCTCTGTTTTTTTGGGGTTTTTTTTGCTCCCTGGCTGGATGTGCAGCAGAGTGATAACAAAAAAACAAGCAAAAATGAAACAAGAAAAAACCCAAAAATAAACAAAACAAAACCAACCGAAACAAACAACACAAAAACAAAAAACAACCCCCCAACAAACAAAAACAAAACAAAAAACCCAACAAAACCCAAAAAAAACCCAAAAAACCCCAACCCCCAAAAAAACCAAAAAAACCAAACCAAAATAAAACAAAACAAAAAAACCAAAAAAACCCCAACCCCCAAAAAAACCAAAAAAAGAACATCAAAAAACAAAGCCACAAACAAAAAAAAAAGCTATAGAAACCAAAAACAAAAAAACAAAACAAAAGCAAAGAAACAAGCAAACAAAAGAAATTGTAGGTGAAGGATTGCCTTTTATGCTGCATAACCTCACTGCTAGAGAATAAATAATAGGTTCTTATAAATGCATTGATTTTGACCTACCTAATTATTGAACAAATTGGGCCATTGGCATGGCTGAGCAAGCCAAACCCAGGGAAGGCTGAGTCCTCTAAGGGAAGAGGCACGTTTTCCCCACCTTCATGTTGAGGACCTCCGACAAGGAGCCAGGCAGATGGTCAGAGCTGTCCACCCTGCCATCCATCCACCTTCCCTCCCAGCTCTGCTTAGCCTGTCCCCTTTGTGGGTTTTGTGGCCCTTTAGGGTGATAGATCCACCACTGTTCACAGCACAGGAATCCAAGGATGGCATTTGTCTTATCTCATTTGAGATATCTAAAGGTTAAAGATCTAAATCTGAGCTGGTCACCCTAGGCTCCTTTTTATTTTTGTCATTGAAGAGAAATAGCACAGAGGGATGAGTCTCTGGAGATGTTTACCTCCTGATGGTGTGAATCACCCTTTATGTAAAGTCCCTTCTGTGATGTTAGAGATCAAGTTTATGCTCTATTGTGTTACAGCTAATCCTCATACCAAAGTACCCAATAAGTCTCAGGCATGACCTGTAACGTGTATGACTGCAGTTCTATGCTTTATTCAAAGTGGATCCTTGTAGTTTCTCTTGAAGGAAATTTCCTCTCTTTTTAACTTTAGTTTGAGTCTGAGCGGGAGAAATAGTCACTTTTTATATTTCAGATGATATTTCCTAAGGCTTACTTATAAAAAAAGTATTTTAAACTTTTCAGAATTTGGTATTTCCACACAAACTTTACATATAAAAAATTGAGACATCTTAGACACTGAAAAGAAATAATTTTAAAATAAAAAAGAGAGCTGATCAATAAAATGGATCATATTCTTGTGTATTTTACTTTCCTAGACAGTGTTTCAATACAATTTTTTTCCCTATAATGTGTTGAATGGAATAAAAGAGGTTAAAAACCAAAGCAAAGTAAAATCTCACAATATTAAATTCTAATGAATGCAAAGACCTTGAAAACATCAGTGGCTCTGCAAGCCAAGTGCTGATCCCTTTGATGGAATATGCAGGAATAAAATGGTTGGTAGTTGAAATGCTGTGGCACAGTAATAATTGCTTTGCACCTATAATTCTATCTCTCATTTGCCTATTTACTGTTTGATGCTTTTGTTTATCACAGAGTCGTATTCCAGTCTCTTCATTTGTAGTCCATTTCTGAAAAATAAAATATGCTGAATGATGAAAGACACAAAAGACCACGATGATAAATTAAACAATATTTCTTTCTCAGATTATTTTTTCTCTAAGCTGAAAAGCATTTTCTCTTCTTTGTGGTTTTTTTTTTGTTTATTTTTTTTAACATTAATCAATTAATTCCTATGTGGAATCTCAGGGTTTGTTACTATCTCATTAATATAAAATCTTGACAACTTTTGGCAGTTGTTAACATTATTATTTTACCATCACCGTTATTATTAGGGTTCAAATCAAATTTTGTAAGTTAATAAGCTTGTATGGAATTTATCTGAATGCAAACAAAATATAATTAAGGTTTGAAAAATTTGTATTTCTGCTCTGCATAGCATGAAGGCACTTTCTCCACACATGCCATGACCAGAAGTTATTATGGAAACCAAAAGCAAATGTCAGTTACTGTTCTTAATAAGGACTAAATTTTGACTGAACCACTGATGCTAAAGGCACAAAAAATTGGTGGGTTTTAGAACCAAAAAAAGGTTGAAGAGGAAAAGAGAGAAATTTCACATCTCCAGAATAAGTGTACATTCAGATTTCTATGGACAGATGGAAATCAGATTTAAATGCAGGCGTCAGAGCTTGCTGTTCTGAATCCTTATGACCTTTGCTGGACATTGTAGCTCACAGTCAAAAGTTATAAATGTTTCCATGACATTCTCAGGAGCCTTTCAGGGGACTCCTGTCAGGACCTGGGGACAATCCTCCACTGGAGGCAAGGCTGTCACCAAGAAGACAAGAGAAACGAAGGGAATGTGGGAGAAAATGACAAAAGGAGAAAGAAAAGGCCATTTGGAGATGTTTGAGCCATCACTGTGCTGCTGACACAACCCATGAGGAGGAGGAGGAAGGAGGGCAGAGGAGCAGCTCGGGGTGTGTGGCTCCTGCAGAGCAAGGAAGAAGCCTTTGAAGTGGAGCATCCTGGCAGCAGAGCAACAGTGGGATCACTGCTTATCTCCTGCTGAGGAGAGTCACATAATACCAATGAGAGACCACTTGATGATTGTTTATTACATAATGATTACACTCAGGAGCAGTAATGACAAGTTTAGGATGTGTCTTGATGAAGGATCTTGCTTTCAAGACAAAGAAAAAATTTTCAGCCTTCACCTCATCATATATATCTTCTGTTGTTATTATATATACTTCAGGTATTTAAGGGTTGATACTCATTTTTTTGTCTCCAAATTATTGAAAATGTTTCTATGTGGTTAGCACTGCTTAGGCAAAGCGTAGGTGTACTCTTTTCCATCCACTATTTCAGGCAATCAAGTTTGCACTTCCATTTACCCCTACTTTTCAGAAAACTTCTTCACTGTAATCTGTAATTTAAAAATAAATAACTTGCTCTCTCTTTGACAAAAATATAATATTGATAGATTAGCATCCCCAAATTGTTTAGAACCATCAGTGTCACTTCTAAAGTGGTTGCAAGAGTTACTGAAAAGTCTTCTCCCTGAAAAGGGCTCCCATCTGACTATTCAGCTGATGACTGAAATAATTAAATTTTAGTTTCTTCAGTCACTGAATTTAGTATTAAACTGTGCTACGTGAGACATTATGAGCTACGCAGCATTTTTCAGTAGTAAATAAAGGCTTAATTGTTGGTAGAATATGTACACACTTGGGGAAGCAGAGAAAACAAACATAGAGAAAGGATCCAACAGTGAAGAGGACTTATAAAGAAGGGACATAAAAGACAAGGAGGAAGAGCGTGTGAGTTATGGGGGG
>VZRM01001095.1:0-20378 GCA_013397955.1 Grantiella picta
AATTAATTGGGAGAGCCTAAACCAGACAGTTTCCAGATTAATCCAGACATTCCAGAGGGGTTGTAAGCAGAGCCCTTGAGTAGCAACAGGTACTGAGTGACCCATATTTGACTTTGCAGCGGCAGAATTCCCTTGAAATGGCAGAATTCCAATGAAACTTGGAAAACTGGCTGGAAAGGAATTTCAGGGAATCATAGAAAAGTTTGGAAAAGGATTTAAAGATCATCCCATTCCATGGGAAGGGAAAATTCCCACTATCCCAGGTGGATCCAGCCTGCCCTCGGACACTGCAGGGATCCAGGGGCACCACAGCTGCTCCGGCAATTCCAGCCCAGCCCCTCCTTCTCTTCCTGACATCTGCTCTAATTGGGTTTTAATGATTTTAATTGGCTCTGACTTCAGTTTTAATTGTACCCACCTTCTCTCCCCTTCCCCAAAATCCACCATCACAAGATTCCCGAAAGATCTCTGCACTGTCCTGGCTGGTGGGACAAGTGACCAATGTTCCCCAGAGCTCTCAGCTCTGCACCAACAGGACCCAGGTACCTTTACCTGTTGGGAACAAGATTTTTGTGGAATATTTGGATGCCAATCCTGGGAATTTTCAGCCTGGGATGGCTCTGCTGTCAGCAGGATGCACAAGAGCATGAAAGTGTCACAATCCTGAGGCCTGGCCAGGGAACAGGGGACATTTAAACAAAAAAAATGTAAAAAGGACACTTCAAAATCCTTAAATCCCCCCAGAAAATGCCCAGAAACCCCAAATCCAGCTAGGAGAGAAAGCTGTCCCCCTCTCAGGGGGCACTGCCACCCAAACTCCTTTAAAAACCTCTTCGCTTCCTCCTCCCAGGCCCGGCGCTGCCTTGTCCCGCTTTGGGGACAGCACAGGGAAGATTTCTGTGGCTCAGTCAGGCCACGATCCTGGATAAAAATGGATCTGAAAGCACAGGGATGAGTCACCCATCCCAAAATCCGGGAGTCGCCAGGCCTGGCCCTGGAACGAGCTGTTGACACCACTGGGAAATGACTGCCAGCACCCTTGACCTTGCTCTGCGATGTCACCGGTTGGGACACATGAATCCAATTATTTTTTCCCTAAAATCACCCTTCAAGGGCCTCATTCTGCTGTCAGCCCCCACCCTCGGCCCAGATTCCAAAAAAAAGTTCTGGATAAACTCCGTTAAATGTCCCCCAGCAGCAGCAGCAGGGCACCTCGTTATCCCTGTGGTTAATTATTAACTCCTGGGATGACCCGGGGGAAGCCAGGGAAGGTGGGAAATGGGTTTTTTGGGGGGGTGGAAAACCCCACGGATCCCTCCTGTGGGAAGAGGAAGGGAATAAAGAAAGGGGAAAGAGGACTGGGTGCAGAGAGGAGAAGGAGGAAGGAATCAGAGGAGGCAATTCCTGTTGGAACCCACAGTTCTGCCTCAGTTTCATGGAAAACCAGGAAAAAAAGGACTTCCCTGACTTACTGGCTTCCCTTTCCCTGTGCCTGCTCCCTGAACATTCCCAGCTATCCCAGTCTGCTCCGATTTTGCCCTCTGGAGCAGCTTTGGGCACTCCAAGTGCTTCCTCCAGCCAGGGCTGGAAACCATCCTTGGGTTTGGGCAGGGAAGCAGGGCTGGAGAATGGAAGAACCTGGCTGAACATCAGGAATTCCAGCCAAGGAGGTCAAAGCAGGGCTGGAGTGTCCAAAACTTCCTGGGAAGCTCAACTCTGGGGCTGGGAATGTGTTGGAGAAGGTTGGGAAGAGCAGCTGAGCCCCCTGAAGGTGCAGCTCCATCAGGAAGGAGGAAAATCCTGGGAAGGAGATTCCAGCTCTCCCTGTCTCCATGTGGGAAGGTCTGGATGTTCCATTCCCGTTTCTCCCTCTCTCCAAAGCTTTGCTTTCTGTGGCAAACGTGCCAGAAGAATAAATTTAGCACTGAGCTGTCCAGGAATATCCAGAGCTTTGCTGGGATTTGCCGCTGGGATTTTCACACGTCACCCAAGTGTTTTCCAGTTGCAGCAGTGCGTTCCCAGTTCCAAATCCCGCGTTTTCCAGTTGCAACATCTCAAACCCAGCTCCAAACTCATTTTCCAATTCCACCATCTCATTCCCAGCTCCAAACTCCCCATTTTCCAGTTCCAGCATTTCATTCCCAATTCCAAACTCATTTTCCAGGTCCAACAGCTCAAGCCTGTTCCAAACTCCCCATTTTCCAGTTCCAGCATTTCATTCCCAATTCCAAACTCATTTTCCAGGTCCAACAGCTCAAGCCTGTTCCAAACTCCCCATTTTCCAGTTCCAGTGGCTCATTCCCAGTTCTGCCATCTCATTCCCAGTTCCAAACTCCCCATTTTCCAGTCCCAACAGCTCATTCCCAGTTCCAAACTCCACATTTCCCACCCTGTGCCAGAGACGTGGCCAAGCTGTTCCACGGCCAAGCAAAGGACAATTCCGTGTCACCCAGGAGGCACAGGTGACATCAGCAGGACATCCAGGACCCCTGGATGTCACCATCCCCAGGGACCACATTCAGGTACCTTTTCCACCAAAAAAATCAGGGGAAAAGGTAAAAAAAATGGAAAAAAAGAAAAATATTGGAAAAAAAGGGGGGTGGGGACAGAAAAATAAAAAGTTCTGGAGTGTGAACTGACAGTGACCTGTCAGAAAAATGTTGCATCCAAGCTTTCCCATCGAGCCCTGGGAATTTGTTCCTGATTAAAGAAAGAGGGGGTGTATTCGGTTCAAAGGAGAAGCTGGAACAGGGAAGAATTCCGTGGCTGCTCCTGCGGTGGATTTTTTTTTCCATTTGCTTCCCCCCATTCCCCGCTCCCTCCCTTTCCAACCCCGATTCGCCCTGAATCTCCCAATTCCTGTCCAGTGCAAAAAAAAAAACCAAACTAAAAAAAACCTAAAAAAAGGGAGAATAGTCGTGGAGGAGGGAGGGAAATCTCCAATTTGTGGGAACCGCTGGTGCTGAAGTGGGAATGCAGGGAGGGGTCTGGATTTTCCCAGGCTTGGAGCTCGGAATTCTATTTTTACAGAGCACAGGAGAAAGTGGGGGGGAGGGATTAAAGCAGTGTAAAAGCAGGAAATGAATGGAAATGTCACATAATTCGGGAGCTGTTGGTATTATTTATTACCTAAATCCTCTTTATTCCTCGGGGGATGCACAGTAGCTGGAACACCGGGGCAAAAAATTGGGGAAAAAAACCCTTGGAGGGAATTTTGTGACACTGACCGGAATTTCCAGGTGTGTTTTGCCTCAGCGAGGTGGCAAAACTTCGGTGGAGAAATAAAATGTAGATAAAATCACCTGTCATTCTTCAGGAATTGTCCTGAGCTGGATCTCCATGGAATCATGGAACGGAATCTGCAAAGCTGGAAAAATCCTCTGAGAAAATCAAATCCAACCTTTGATCCACCATCACCCTAATCAAACAAACCACAGCAACGAGCGCCTTGTCCAATCATCCAGTCCTTATTAAAGACATTTGGAGTCCTGGAAATTTCCTGGAGTGCCCAGAAATCCCCTGGACTTGAAAAAATGCCCAAAGGAAGAGGGATGTTCATGGGAATGCTGCAAATTCTCCCAAGAAAAACCTCCCTGTGGAGGATTTGGGCTTCAGGAGACACTTGAGGTGCACCAGGTTCTCGAGACAAATCCAAGGGTCAAATCTTCCTCTGGGAAAGCAGGATGGGCAGGGATAGGAACAGAATCCATCCCCAAATCCATGATCTGGGTTAATCCAAAATTCCACCTAAATCCTAACCTCATCTGCAGGCCAAGCCAGCAGCAGATGCTGAAGGAAGACCTGAAACCTGGAAAATCATGGAGTTTTTCCAGTTTCCAGCTGGAACTTCCACAGAAACCACATCCCTGGACTGGTCTGGGTCCATTTTATAATTCCTGACCCACACTACTCTTCCTAGAGGGAATTTCCTGAACCTCCCGGCTCCTCTTCCTCTGAAATCCACTTATGGTCCCTTTATCCCAAACCAAAGCTTCCGGAGTGACTTTGAGCACTGCAAAAAGATCCTGGAAAGGCCAAATAAAAGGCAGAGGAAGGTGGGAGAAAGAGGAGTTATCTGGGATGCAGGTTTTGGGTTTTTTCCAGGGAAAAATGGAAAGATAATTTCCATTTTTTGGCTGTGAGTTAGATAAGGTCAGTGTTTGATGCTTTTTTTTATCCTCATCTCTGTGATGTGGGAATTCTTCTCCTTCATCCCAAAACAGGGCCAGGCTCAAATAAACACCTTCTCCTGATATTCATGGAATCATAGAATGTTAAGGATTGGAAAGGGACAGAAAATTCATCCATTCCCACCCTGCCATCTGCAGGAACATCTTCCCCAATTCCAGGTGGATCCAAATCCTGTCCAACCTGCCCTTGGACACTGCAGGGATCCAGGGGCACCACAGCTGCTCTGGGAATTCCATCACAGCCCCTCCCCACCCTCCAAGGGAATAATTCCTCCCCAGTATCCATCTAATCCACCATCCCTCATCTTGGAGCCATTCCCACTTATCCTATCACTCCGTGCCCACAGCTGTGTCTGTGCCAGGAAGAAGCGAAGTTTCCTCGGAAGAGCTAAAGAAAAAAATCCCACTTTTTCTCTCCTTGCTGCTGCCAGATTACCCATCCAGGAGCCCACGGGAGCTCACATCCATCTGCTCCTCCCCTGTGGGTGGGAGAGGAACAACACAGGCTTGGATCCAGGCGATGGAATGAGGTCTCCATCTGGGAGAGCACCCAGGAATTTGGCTTTTGGCAAAAAAAAAAAAAAAAGCAAAGGCATGGAGATCCAATGTTATCCCACTTCCTTCTGCCTCCCATCTGTGTCCTCGGAGGAAAGGGGAATTCGGGATGTGCCAGGTTGGCTGGGATGGAGTAAATATTCCTCCCAGGAGCTGGAATGGGGCTGCGTTTGGGATTTGGGCTGGATTGGGTGTTGGGAACACAGGGATGGATCCGTTATTTTTTGGAAGGGCTTCCACAAAGCCAAGGACGTTCCTGTCCCTCATCCCTGCAAGGAGTTTGGGATGCACCGGGAGCTGGGAAGAGCCACAGCCATGAACGCTGGGATATTCCAGAACAAGGGAATCATCCTCAGTGGATAAACCTGGGGAAAAAAGAAGGAATGTGGGGACATCCCGAGTGACAGCATTTTGCCTTCCCAGGTCATCATTCCCAGGACATTGCCTGGTTTTCCCAGGGATGGGCAAAAAGCGGGGAATTAATTCCTTGTTTTGCTTTGCTCAGGTGGATTTTCCTTTCCCTATTCATCTTTCTACCAATCCATGAGTTTTCCCATTTTTCCCTCCCCCATCCCACTGTGGATGAATTCCCAGTGGAGGCTAAACCATTCCACAGGTGTTTCCCACTGGCACTGAGCTCATTTTCATCCCAACTTTCCGTCCTTCATCCTGGCTCCCCCAGAATTCCTCAGGGGCCAAATTCCCACTCTCTGGATCCAGGAGCTGATTCCTTGGAGGTGGGAAAAGATGGGAACAAAGATGGGATGGCAGAGGATGTGCACAAAGGAGAAATTCCGTGCTGAGTCAGGGTCTGGGCAGCAAAATTAAATACGAATAAAAAAAGGTTGGATTTTTTAGGAAAGTGTTTGTCTCCCTATTTTTAGGAGAAGCTGTTTCCCTATTTTTAAACCAGGCTGGAGGAGCAAAATGAGAGGTTTTGTTCTAAATCCAAAGAGGAATTTTCAGATGGGTTGAGCTACAAAAAAGCTGCAGTTTTGGGACACTCACTTGGAATTTGTATGGAGGAAGCTCAGGATTGCTCCAGAAATCGGGATGGGATGGGATGTGAGCTTAAAGTCCATCCAGTGTCACCCCCTGCCGTGGCAGGGACACCTCCCACTCTCCCAAAGTGCTCCACGCCCCTTCCAACCTGGCTTTGGACATTTCCAGGGATGAAAATCCACAACTTCTCATCCTAAATTCATTTTTCCTACTTTTTAAGGAAACCCTGGCATAGGTTTTTCAGCCCTGGATTAGCAAACTCTTAAAAATACCCAAAGAAAATGAGGTGAGCATCAGTTTTGGCTCCGGACAGATGGCACAGGAAAACTTCCTTTGTTTTTAGGCAGCAAAAGGATCCTGAGGGAAATGGAAAAGGCAGTTTGGGATTTTTCTCCATCAGGACACAACCAGGCTGTGCCACTTGATAGGGAATTTTTGGGTTCCTTTATCCCTGCTTTTCCTGGGACCAACCCTTCCTCCTCCTCTCCCACTATCTCTCTGTGACATTGACAAAAATAACCCAGCAGGACATCACTCCTTGGCTGTTCCCAGTGCCTGCATTCCGTGGAATATTTGGATGACACGAGCCAGGCCTCATGGGGAACACCAAACCCTCATTTCCACCCTTGAAAAAGAGGGATTTTCCCATAAATAAAGTTTTTTCTGTCAAGCTCCTCCTCCGGCTGAGATCCCGGGGGATTTGATGTGCTCCTGGTCACCTCGGCAGCACTGGAATTCTTGGAGAGAAGTCCAAGTGGGACAAAATGGAGTGGCTGGAAGGATGGACTTATGAGGAGAAAAGCTGGAAGAGCTAAATAAGGATCGTTTGGGGAAGGAGGACAACTGTCTGCGGATGGACAGAAATATCCGGGAGAAGGAGGAATTGTTTGGGTCAGACCGGCTGGGGAATAACCAGGAATCACAAGATGGATTGAGGAATGGAAAATGAGCAGCGGCTGTCAGGGGAAACATTCCTGGCAGTGAGACCCAACCTCTTGGATTGGGGAACATCCGCCCTCCCCAGGGCTGGGTGGGAATCCTGCTCTGGGTAAAAATGGCCTGGAGAGCTCTTGGGAATGATCCTTGGGGTTGGTATGGGGTGGATCCGGGCAGGGTGTTCCCTGCAGGAAGAACAAGGTGATGCCGAGAAAACACGGACCATGGGAAGGGGCTCAGGGAGCAGGGGCTGCCAAAATCTGGGAATATTCGGGAATGGAGTCATGGAATCACAGTATGGTTGGGTTGGAAGAGGCTCAGGGAACACAGGCTGCCGAAATCTGGGAATGTCCAGGAAGGGACTCATGGAATTGCAGCATGACTGGGTTGGAAGGAGCTCAGGCTGCCCAAAATCTGGGAATATTCAGGAATGGAGTCATGGAATCACAGTATGGTTGGGTTGGAAGGGGCTCAGGCTGCCCAAATCTGGGAATGTCTGGGAATGAATTCATGGAATCGCAGCATGGTTGAGTTGGAAGGGGCTCAG
Source organism: Grantiella picta (assembly GCA_013397955.1). Lineage (NCBI taxonomy): Eukaryota > Metazoa > Chordata > Aves > Passeriformes > Meliphagidae > Grantiella > Grantiella picta. The sequence goes on from VZRM01001095.1 coordinate 7,231, forward strand.
GGAGCATGGGCTGCCAAAATCTGGGAATATCTGGGAATGAAGTCATGGAATTGCAGTATGGCTGGGTTGGAAGAGGCTCAGGGAGCACAGACTGCCCCAAATCTTGGAATATCTGGGACTAGATTCATGGAATCTCAGCATGGTTGAGCTGGAAGAGGCTCAGGGAGCAGGGCCTGCCCCAAATCTGAGAATATCTGGGAATGAACTCATGGAATCGCAGCATGGCTGGGTTGGAAGGGAATTGAGGGTGATCTCATTCCATGGGGGACATTTCCCACTATCCCAGGTTGCCCCAAGCTTTATCTGACCTGGCCTTGGGCACTTCCAGGGGTGGAACATCTGTCATTTCTTGGGATACAAGGATTTCTCTCCGTGCTGGGAGAAGTTCCATGAGGTGTGGAAAACGAGTTGCTCCCATTCTTCCTTCTCTCCGAGGCACCTGGAAATGAGGGAATATTCAGATATAAAGCTGGGAATTATGTTTGGAATGCTCAGCGTGGATTATCCCACATGGAGGCCTGGCCTGGGCTTCAAATGGGCCAGAAAAAGTCATTTATGGCCTCAAAATCCCTGCCAAGGGCCTGGAGCGTCCCGGAGCTCAGGGAAATGGATCCAAACAAGGAAACAAAAGGAAATAAAAAAGCAATGGCTAAACCCTGGAAAAAACAAAGCAGAATGAAATAGGAATAAAATAAAATCAGGAAAAAGAACAGGGGAAAAAGGGGGGAAATAAAATAGGATAGGAATGAAATAAAATCAGGAAAAAATAGGTATAAAATACAATAGGGGGAAAATAGGGGGAAAGAGAAGAAATAAAAAAGAGGAAAAAGTAAAATAGTAAAAAATAGAAGAGAGAGGAAAATAGAAAAATGGGGGGAATAGGGGGAAAAGGAAAAAATAGGAAAAACAGGAAAAAATAGGAAAAACAGGAAAAAATAGGTATAAAATAAAATCAGAAAAAGTATGAAAAAATGAATAAATGAAATAAAAACTAAGAAAGAGGAAGAAATAGAAATAAAAGGAAAAATAGGAAAAATAAAGAATGGGGGAAATTAAATACAACATAACAGGAATAAAATATTATTAACTTTGGAAAAAAAAAATAAAAAGAGAACCACACTGATGTGAGCCAAACCCAGTTTGGTCCATTTTTCCTTGAAGAGCTCCCTCCAATCCCTCCTGCTGACAGCAATCCTTGGCCTCAAGACAGCTTGGAATCCGAGAATCCTGGAATAATCCAGGCTGGAAATGACCTCTGGAGGTCTCCTGTTCATCCTCTTGCCCCCGGCAGAGTCAGACTGCTCAGGGCTTTTCCAGACTGATCCTGAAGACCTCCAAGGATCTCCTTGGGTCCTCCTCACCCCTCCCAGCACCTTCTCCAGGCCCCACCATCCTCCCAGAACTCCCCAGTTCAGGAATGTCTTGGCTGTACTGGGAGAGCCCCAAACTGGGCACACCCTTGGGACGAAGTCTGAAAAATGCTGAGGAAAGACGTTTTTTAGCATTAGAGTCTGAAAAATCTCCAAAGTGCAGCTCCCTGCAGGGTTTCCACCCAAAGGGAGAAAGCTGGGGACAATCACGAAGAGAAGGCCTTGGATCTCCACCAGGGAACGGATTTTCCCAGCTCCCTGCAAGGTTTCCACCCAAAATGGAGAAGAATGATGGAGTGAAGGCCTTGGAGCTCACCAGGGAATGGATTTTCCCATTCCATCCTTTCTTCTCCTTTGCCCACAGAGATGTGACCATGGGGGAACGTCCCACCACGCTGGTGACCTAGAAATGTTCGTTCTTGCTCTGCACAGGACAAAATATTCGTGGCTTGGGATTCCTCCTCCTTTTGGAGGTGGTTCTCCCCCCACAACTTCCATCCCATGTTCCTATCAATGAGAGCACCAGAGCAGGATCAGAATCCAACCAAATCCAGAAAAAAAATTAATGAAAAGAGGGGTTTTTTCAGGTTTTTTAGTCCACGTTTTTCCCTCCTGGGATCAGTTCCACCCCTCACCATGACCAACCTTCTCCTGTCCCACACAAACATCCTGCTCCAGGATCTGAACCCCAACAGGTCCTCCTCCCCTCTCCCCCAGTCCCCTTTTCCACACTCCCAGTCTCCCAGCAAATCCCTCTGCCCTCATCTCCCCTCCAGACTAAACAATCCCAACTCTTTCCATCCTCCCGGGGAGGTCATGTTTGCCGGACCTCTGATCGTTACTGCCGCTCTCCCCTGGACCTTTTCCAGCTGGCCTCAGACTCCCTCGGAATGCCTTGTCCTGGACATTTGGGCTCCAGCTGAAGCCTTTTGGGACTCCTCAGCTCGGAGATCTCGGCTCAGCCCATCGGAGAGGAAGATGAAAGTTCCTAAGGCTGGATTTGGTTCTGAATCAGCGTTTCCTCCGTGCTTGGGATGTCTCTGCTGTTCCCACCAGGGACCGTGGGGAATGCAAATATCCCAAATGCTCCAAGATCTGAGAGTTAACCCTGGAGACTGAAGAGAGACGGAGCAGAAAGTGTTCCCAAAAACTCCTCAAAGCACAGCACACCCGCGTATTTTCCAGCTCTGTGCGCAGGGTTTGAGGTGGGATGAGGGAATTCTGTACCCAAATATCTCCCTTTTTACCTGGGCAGGTGATAGGAAAAGAGGAAATTAATTTAGACGAAAGGAGGAGAGATTTAGATGGAATTTGGGAAGGAATTGCTAGCTGGGAGGGTGGGGAGGGGCTGGGCTGGCATTGCCAGAGCAGCTGTGCTGCCCCTGGATCCCTGCAGTGTCCGAGGGCAGGCTGGACATTGGGGCTTGGAGCAGCCTGGGGCACTGGGAGGTGTCCCTGCCATGGCAGGGTGGTGGAACTGGATGGTCTCATCCCAAACCAGTCCATGATTTTATGGTGTTCCCAAACGTCTTTACACTTTGCAGCTTTGCAGCTCCACCTGCGAGCTGGGAAAAGAAGTCCAAAATCCAATCAATCCAACCCCAAAGTTGTCCCCACTTGCCTTCATCCACCACAAGATTTGTCGTTCCTTGAAGAGAAACCAATTCCCAAAAAAACCCCATTTATTAAAAGGCAATAAATTGACACTAATTAATGATAAACCACATTAGAGCCCATTCAGGACTCAGTGAAATGCAAAAGGGAATAAAAAGCTCCAAGGATGAACCAGGAGATTCCTGCAATCCTTTCAGCTCCGCTCATTCCAAATGTCTCGCAGGAGGAGAATTCCAGGCAGACTCACACATTTTTTACCCTGGCTTTTTAATTTAATCATATTTATTATTAAAGCAAATAATTAATTTGCTGCAAGCCCCCATTTGATTTGGTTTTCCTTTTTTCTCTCTCCATTACAAATTAATAGGTCCCAAAATGCATTTATTCGGTTTATTTGTAATTAAAAGCTGCTAAATCCTTGGCTTTTTCAGCACTTCATATTTCCAGCTGTGTATCCCTGTAATTCCAGTCCTAGTCTAGTCTCCTTGCTTTTATTCCTTGCTTTTTATTCCCTTCTTTTCTCCCTGGAAATGGAGGAATGTGAGGACAAGCAGGAGTAAAAAGTAATTTTAGGTGAACCCCAAGTGCTCCACACCCCATTCCTGATGGGATTATCCCGAAGGTGACATTAAGACCTGGCTGGAGTCTTTTGCATGGATAATCCCTGAGGGAATCACCCTCTCCACCTCCTTCCTTTCCCTTTTATCCATGTTCAGCTCCTGTCTCTTGTTTCCTTATCCATGGATTCATGGGAGAAATCCCTTCCTTATCCCAGCTGGAGTTTTCAGAGAGCTACAACACAGACAGGGATTGTTCATGAGCAACCCATTATCCAAGCACGGAATAATCTCCCTTTCCCACACACCTGGAATGAGACCTTGGATGATCCCGTCTTGAGGAACCTGCAGCAGGTCGGCATTTCCTGGATCTGGGAATTCCCCGGAGCATTCCCAGCAGCTCTGCCCATCCAGCTCCCGAGGCAGGATTGGGAATCCCGTTAGCATTTCCATCCTCTCTCCATGGATGCTTTTCCTTCCAATTCCTCTTGCTCCCAAGGCATTTGCTGAGGGAACACCACGTCCATTTCCAGCTGGGATGGTGCGCAGAGCTCACGGATCAAAGCCTGTGGAAAACTGGAAAACAGGGAGCAATCCAACAACGCTGCCCTACAAACTTAGGCCAAGCCTAACCTTTCTAGATAAAGGGGACGGGCAGGGAGGGGATCATGGAATTGTGTCCTGAGGATTCATCCTGAAACTCCGCAGCCTGTGACTCATGAGAGTCCTGAAGGGGAACAACGCATTTCCCAACCTTTGGAGCAAACCTTGGGAAAGCCATGCCAGGGTTTTCATAGGAAAGGCGATTTCACCAGGATAACTCTGCCTCCAAATGAATCCCTGCTCCTTTTCCCCAGTCACTGGAGCCAGGCAGGCAATTCCAAGCAATCATCCCGCTGGGAGCCAGATGTCTGACCCAGATTAGGTGATTCAGCTCCTGGAGGGCCTGGGGAAGGAATTTGGGATCAGACACCCAACTGGAATTTGGATAAAATTATCCCAGGTGACACCACTCCGCCTCCCCAATAATTACACCGGCAGCAAGTGCCAGTCCGTGTTTTCCATGGAAAATGGGCCTGATCTCCTCCCAGAGGGAGGAATTCTGCTCATCCAAGGGGTTTTTCCAGGCAGAACCAAAAATTCGTGTGATACCAGAGGTCACACGGCACAACCCTGAGCTGGAACAGCTTCTGCTTGGGAATAAACCCCAAATCCCATGGATTGGGAATTGGGACTGGGAGGAGCTGGGAGCTGCTATTCCAGTGGGAAATGATATTTGGCAGGATCTGCTGCCTTGCCCAGAGGTTGTCATCAGCTGAGATCACAGGAGGTGACAAAGTGACAAACAGAAGCAAAGCAGGATTATCCAGGTGCTGAGTGCTTTGGCTCCAATGGACTTTTTAGGGAATAAAATCCAGTGGAACATGCAGAAAACAAGGAAAATCCACCATTTTCAGAGAGCAGAAGAACAATGATTTTTGAAGGCTTGAATATTTAAATGGGAACCAACATATTTTTAGGGCTTAAATATTTCAATGGGGGAGATCAGCTTGATTTCCCTAAAATATAATGGAAAATAGGATAAAAGGAGAATTATTAAGGCACAGAAACCCCTGACAAGTCAGTCACTGAAATTCTGAGTACAGAGTGTAGAAAAGCTGGATAGATCCAAGGAAAATCCAAGACAAAATGCTGTGGTGGGAGACCTTGACAGCCCAGCCTAAGGAGGAAGGAATAAGATATTAAAAGTAGAATTTCTCTCACCTTCCTTTAGGAGTTTAAAAGGCAACCCAGGCTGGATATTTGGCTTCCTAAAGAACCAGCGCAGAGGGAATTCCATTTCCACCTTCCCTTTGCGGAACTCTCCGAGGCGATCAGCCCCACATTTCTGACCCTGATTGTACAGAATTTACGACAGAAAAGAGCGGATTTAGGGCCCTCTTTCCATATCCCATTCCTTTGGAACCATTATCCCAGGTCAAGTCTCCCTTCTCTCCTCATTCCTCAACCCATGGAATGGGGTGTTCCAAGCTGGAATAACCCAGCCGGGAGCAGGGAGGGGAGGAAGAGCAGGAGGTGTTCTCCCCACCATGTGGAAGCGATGGATGTGTGGGAAAAGCCTCCAGCTGCCGAGGAACATCGGGAATAACAGCATCAAACGTGTTTCTGTGCGCAATTACGGGAAATAAAACTCCACTCGCGCATTCCGAGATGAGAAACATTTCCACATGGACACACCCTGACCACCAAGCCTACACAAAATCCTGGCTTCCCTAGGCTGGGATTAAATCCAGATTGGAGCAGCCTGGGAAAAGCCATTCCTGTGTCCTAACTCTCTCGTTAAACTGCAGGTGGTTCATCCTTCTGTGTGTTGGACATCACGGGATTTGCTTTTCCCTGTCTCTTTGGGTGTGTCAGAACTCCCCACCCATCCCCAGAGAGCTTCCCAGGGAATTCCGTGGCGTTTCCCTCTCCCTGCCCATCCTGGTTAACCAGAGCACAAGGATTCCTTAGGCAAAGTTTGCTCTGCGGACACAGAAAACTCCAGGAAATGTCCTTTTCCTAAATTATGTCAGAAATTATGGGACCATTCAGGCAGAGGAAAGTGCGGCAGCTTCAGCTAAAAAAAAAAAAAANNNGCAGCTTAACCCAAAAAAAAAAAAAAAAAAAAGGAAAATTTTCCCAGCCTTTTGTAGAACAAGGTGTTCAGAATCCAAAAAATTTTGCTCATCTGTACAAGGTAATTCCAGGATTATATCAGGAAAACTTGGAATTAGGGATAGTTTTAGAGTTGCAAATGGTTTTTCCCCTCTGCCTTTCCCAAGAAGGTGATTCCTCAAAAAGATCCATTTATCACCAAAATCCCAATAAAACTCTGGAGTTCCAAAGGAGAATGGGAATAAATTTAACAATTTTAAATTATTTACAAATAATTTCATTTGTTAACACAAATATAACAATTACAAACCACGGAACAATGAACACCCCACGAATTTGTATTTAAAAGATCTTCAAGGTCCTTCCTAATGCAAACCATTCTGGGATTTTCAAAAAAAAAAAAAAAACCACCAAGGGGAAGAGCTTTGGGCACTTCTCTGCCAACATTTTTCAGGAAAACCAAACAAGGGAAGGATTTCTGTGCACAGACAGAAAATTACCTTTCTAATCCTTGGAAAACCTCGTTTCCAACCTGCTCCAACCACAACATTCCTGGGAATCCCGTGGAGCATCCCACAGTGCTCTCCTTATCCATCCATGGCATATTCCAGTGCCAGTCGTCCCTGGGGTGAATCCAGAGGATAAAAGGCATGTCCTGTGGGGTCCAGGGGGAGGAATTCTGCAGATTCCAAGTGCCCAGAGCTCCCATTCCTGCTCCAGTGGGTGGGAAGCAGTTGGATCCATGGCTTTGCTCCCCACAAAGCTCCTGAAGCAGCACAGGAAGTCCCACACATCCAGGAACTAGGTAGGATTGATCCAAAACCAAGGATTTGGTCTGGTTTAAGGACGTGGAGAGAGGTTGGATTTGCTCCCTAGATTTCCAGTCTATCTACCGGACACTCCCAGTATCTCCAAACCGCTGGGAATGATCCAACATTCCACCTGCCTTGGATATGTCACCTGTGACACCCTGAGGCTTGGCCAGGTGACCCGCAGAGGGGCAAACAGGGCATGCTCTGCAGCCTCAGGGAATTCCAAAATCCACCCTTTCCAGCCTCAAGGAATTCCAAAAGCCATCTTCTCGAACCCCAATGAATTCCAAAATTCACCCTTTCAAACCCCAGTGAAATCCAAAAGCCAACCTTTCCAACCCTCAGGGAATTCCAAACCCATCCTTTCCAACCCAAAAGAATTCCAAACCCCATCCTTTCCAGCCAAATGAAATCCAAACCCCATCCTTTCCAACCCCAAGGAATTCCAAAAGCCATCCTCACCAACTGACAAGGAATTCCAAAAGCCATCCTTCCAACCCTCAAGGAATTCCGAAAGCCATGCTCTCAAACCCCAAGGAATTCCAAAACCCATCCTTTTCAACCTCAAGAAATTCCAAAAACCATCCTCTCAAACCCCAAGGAATTTTAAAAGCCATCCTCTCAAACCCCAAGGAATTCCGAAAGCCATCCTTTCCAACCCCAGGGAATTCCAAAGCCATTCCAGTCCTCCCCAAACCACCATTTCAAACCCCACTTTAGGGAGAAAAAGGTGAGGCAGAGCCTTCTGCTTTAAAATCCCTTTCTGAGTGGAATATTTAGGGAAAACTGGGAATTTCCAGAGGGGGATTATCCCACTGCTGAGGCCATCCTTGTCCCAAAAATCCCTCGGTTACAAGCTCATCCCAAAAATGCGCCGAGGACATTTTTGTTCATCTGCACAAGGTAACTCCAGGATTTTATCAGGAAAACTTGGAATTAGGGAAAATTTTAGAGTTGAAAATGGTCTTTCCCTCTGCCTGTCCTGCTGACATTGTCCAGCTCTTCATGGATAACCACATCAGGAGCAGAATTCCCATGGAGCTCATTCAGGAGTGGCTGAGACAATTCCCTGGGATTCCATTTGGGAAATCAAACTCATGAATGGCTCCTCTTCCAGCCCTAGCCAGGGCTGTGGTTTTCCATGGAGCAGGGAGGAGGAGGAGACACAAACCTCGGGAATGGTCTCTGCAGATGGGAATTCATCCGGGTTTGTTTTCTCAAGGCACAAATCCTTTTAAAGGCATGAGGCCTGGGAGGGGTGGGGAGAACAGGGAACGTTTGGGGTTATTTTTGGTCGGAGAGGAGAAGTTCCGAAGCCGTTCCAATCCCATTAATTGAGTGGTCGGAAAGCCAAAGCCCTTTGGACTTTTCCGCCCGGAGACACTTGGAAGAAGCAGAGGGAATTTAAGGGTGTCACCGTGCTCCAGATATTCCCTCCAATCCCACCATTCCAAATCCTGCCCACGGATCCTCAGAGCCTGCAGCATTTTGGGAAATCCAAGGGAATTTGCTCTTCTTCTGAGCCTAAGGGAAAGATAAAATTCAGGCATCTCCCTCCATCCCCCTAGGAGCAAGGTGGGAATCCAAGCGCTCAGCCAGGGGAGGGAAGTGTCACCTGCCCAGGTGTGGCCCATTCCAGAGCTGTGGAGTTCAGGCACGGAGAGAGGATGTGAGCCAGGTTTAAACATTCCCCATCCAAACCCTCAGGAATATTTCTCCTCAAAAAGGAGCTCTCCTTGGATGCTTTGAAGAGATTAATCCAAACTCTGGTTTCTCCATCCTTAGGATCCCATAAGGCCCAACAAAACCTTCTTTCCATGGATCCTGAAGGAGTATTTTCCCTCAAAAAGGAGCAGGATGCAGTCAAAAAGGAAGCCTCAGAACTGCTTTTTACCATCTTCCTTGAAGATTTTTCCATGAAAACCAATGGGAAACTCTTTTCCCAAATCCATCTTCATGGTTTTTTTTGGACCAAGCTGATAATGAATTGTCCAACATGGACAATTGGAGGAACAACAACCGGAGGAACGTGAGACAACAAAGAGGAAACAAAATGTGAATTTCCGTGATCATAGGAGCACCAAAAACTCTTTACATCCAAAAAGTCAGACTTCCTACAGAATCCAGGCAAGAAAATCCCACCCAGATATTCCCACTCCAATCACAACTCCCTGATAATTCATGGAATCTGCTTCCCAGAGTCTCCCAACCTGTTTTAAACACCTGGAGCATCCCTAGACCCAATGCCATCAGGTTTGCTGCCCAGATGATGGGAAGGGAAGGGTAGGGGGAAGGAAAAATAGGAAGGGAAAAAAGAAAAAGGAGAAAGGAAAGGGCAAGGAAAACCATGGAAAGCACAACTCGTGGACGCTCCTGTGAAGGACCCATCAGGAAAGCTGAGAGAGAGATCCTTACCTCTCTTCCCAATCATTTCTATCTTTTCCCAAGCTGTGGCTTGAAGCAAAGCCCTCAGGAGCATTTCCACAGCCAACAGTAGATCCATAAATCCCATCACCTCCCAGCCAGATCTCCCTGGAATTCCGGGGAAAGCTCCTGGCAGCCCCGCTCAGCTCCAGGAGGTCGATTCCCGTTTTCAGAGGCCCAGAACCGCGGGATGCCAATAATTGCTCAGTGAATGACCCCTTGTTCGGGCTGCGCCGCCATGGCCAGGAGGCTGTTCCACACGTTTGGAGCTCACACTTCCTGACATCTGGTTCCAATCCCATCCCAATCCGATCCCCGTGCTGCTGCCGGAGCTCCTCTTACCTGGGAAAAGGTAGCAGGAACCTGGAATTGCCCTCGGAATTCCCACCGCAGCTGCTCTGTGTCGTGCCAAACTCATCCTTCAGCCTAAATCCATCACCCCAGGCCTGGAATTTCAGCCTCTGTTCCACTTTTCTGTGGCTTTGTCCTCTCTTAGGGGTGGACAAATTAATTAAAATAATAAATAATTAATTGCATTCATTTTGGGGCACTTATTTTCTTCCCCTGTCCCTCGGATTACCAGGTTCTCCATGGATCCAAGCAGGATCCAACACCCTCCATGCTTTAAAAATTAATAAATAATTAATTTCATTCATTTTTGGGTGCTTATTTGCTTCCCATCTCCCTCGGCAAAGGCAGCAGGAAGCTGGAATTGCCCTCGGAATTCCCACCGCAGCTGTTCCGTCTCGTGCCAAGCTCGTCCTTCATCCCAAATCCATCACTCCAAGCCTCGAATTTCAGCCTCTTCTCCTCCTTTCTGCAGCTCTGTCCTCTCTTAGGGGTGGACAAATTAATTCAAACGAATAAATAATCAATTTAATTTATTTTTGGGCACTTATTTTCTTCCCATCTCCCTCGGATTACCAGGATCTCCATGGATCCCAGCAGGATCCAACATCCTCCATGCAGAGACACCAGCAAAGCCTCAAACAGGACAAATTAGGGAGTTTTGGTGCTTAAATTGCATCCATCAGCTCCAGAGAGCCTGGAGAAGTTTGGGCATTCAGGATTCCTCACCCACCAGCTTGGCGGATCAGATCCAACCACGTGTCCCAGGATGGAATCTTTCCTTTTCCCAATGGAAAATCCATCACTTTTCCCAAACCCAGGGAAGCACATGCAGGGACACAAGGCAGGAAACCAAAATCTTCTCAGTTTTTGCACAAAAATGTCCTTTATGCTGTTTTTTCCCCACTTTGACCCAATCTACAAAAAATTCCAGCTGCTTCTCCCACCCTGTCAACTCCATTTTTTCAGCCATGGCTTAAAATTCCCATATTTTATGCCGTTTGGGGTGGGAAGGAATCCCAAACCAGTTCACCCTCCTGTTTCTCCTTCTGCTGACCCATCTGCTCCTCCTGTTTAGCCTCAGTTTTTTTCCCAGTGGGAATTCCTCCAGAGCAAATCCGTGGCCTGCCAAGCAGAGCTTTGATACTCAGCTACCAAAAATTCCCATAAATATCAAAATCCCATCCATGCAACCCCAGGAATCAACACAAAACTCCAGGTCCTGGTAGGTAGAATCCCCTCAATCCTCCAAGAGGGATTTTCCCATCCCAGTGGAGTCCAAAACAACTTTTTTGGGCAGGGGGATGTTCCAGTTATCCAGAGCTGTGGGGTGTGGGGGTCACAGTCAGGTTTCATCCCAAATTTCCCCACTCTGGTGTTGCTCAGCGGCTGTGGAATTTTGTGCCAGGCGGCTCTGGGAAGCAGGGCTGGAGCTGGGATTGTTCCTGGACAGCTCAGAGCGATCCTGCCTCGCATTTAAACTCGGATTTTTTTGGGAAGTGCCTTTGCCGCCTCATTCCCACCCTGCCACTGTCGGGATAACCTTGGCAAAGCCCCAGCTGAGCTCAGTTTTTCCGTCTGCACGCTCGGGATAATTGCAAAGCCCCTTTCCCTCCTAATAAGGTGTTTCCAAATTCCCTGGAAAAAAGGCGCGGTGGAACTGCAGAGCTGCTGGATTTTGGGGTGTTTGGAGATTCATTGGATGCCAAATCCAAACCCTGCCCAGGAAAATGAAGTGTTGGGGAAGCAGGGGGGCTTCAAGCTTTTCCTCCTTTTTAATGTTTGGATTGCCTCAGTGCCTGCAGAACCCAAATTTTTGCTGGAATTTTGTTTGGGCTCCTCTGGATCCCATCCGATCACAGCTTCTGGAAATGGTGCTAAGGAGTATCCTGGAGCTCCGAGTTCAGATTTCTGACACGCTGAAGTTCTGGGATCAGCCCAAATTCCAGCTCTGGCTCCTGGGCTGGGAGAGGCTGGGAAGGGAAAGTGGGGATGGGGTGGGAGGAGGAGGCAGCAACCTGGATTTACCCAGCAGAGAGAGGGAAGAGGAAGCTCCAGCTCCAGTCTGTGCATGGAAAAACTTCCCCAACAAATCCAGTAACTGCCTGCAGTGATAATTCCAGTGAGAACTGGATTTCTCCAAGAAACCTGAGGGAATCTTTGCAGCTGGATCCTCTGAATCCCTGTATCTCTCCCACCCAGCACGGATCCTGCTCTGGAAGCATCTCCACATCCAGAGCCACTCCTGCGCTGACTCACACCCATCCCACACACTCCTCCAGCGGCAGCCGCGGCCAAATCCATGGAAAAACAACCCGGGAATGCTGCTGGTGCCCTTTGGCACAGCTGGCTCCAGCTGCTGCTCCAGTGCCCGGCTGCCCTCGCAGCCTGGCTGCAGCAGAGCACGGATATTTTGGGATGCTGGGATGGAGGAGCCGCAGCAGAGAGCGGTTATTTTGGGATAATGGCACCGGGAGCTGCAGCAGAGCGCGGTTATTTTGGGATAACGGGATGGGGGGAGCCAGGCCAGGGCTGATGCCCTCGGACACGGGATGGGCTGAGCCCGGACACGGGAGCTGCAGAGGGCAGCAAGGCAGCACAGCCATGGAATGGGTTGGATCCCAAAGTCCAGCACCAGAATCCGGCTCCAGGAGGTCTTGGCTGGGGGCAATCAGGATCACAAAATGCCGACATCCCAAAAAATTTGGCATTCCAAAAAGCCGTGTCCACATGCGTGTGTAGCCTCAGGCGATCCCTTCCACCCTTGTGTTCCCAACAGCTCCCTTGGCCACTTCCACACTCCCTCGGGCACAGGAGGGATGGGGCTGGGCAACCCCTGCTCCCTGCACTTGGATTTGTAGCAGCAACAAAAATCATCCCATTTGGGAACACCCTAAAAATTCCTCTCCCTGTCATCATGTGGATGTCTTGGGAAGGTCTCTTCCCAAAGAAATAAGTGTGGGATGGAGGGTTCCTGATCCTGATCCCGGGTCAGGCTCCTCTCCCTCCTCAGCCAACCCCAGGATGCTCAAGCTTGGCACAAACATTCCCAGAGCAGACACTGAACACACGAAAATTCCCTCTCAGCTGCTACCCTGGGATTTATGAGCACAAAAGGGTGGGGAGGGGCTGGGCTGGAACTGCCAGAGCAGCTGTGCTGCCCCTGGATCCCTGCAGTGTCCGAGGGCAGGATGGACATTGGGGATTGGAGCACCATGGGACCATTCCTGAAAGTCCCTGCACAGAACTTCAGGGGATACACAGAGGAGTCTGGAAACCCCGGAATGAGCAGGCAGGGGGCTGGAACGTTCCCTAATTCCCTGAGTTCATCCCTGCATGGGGGAAGTGGGATTGGGCTGCCCACA
>VZRM01001095.1:20718-30994 GCA_013397955.1 Grantiella picta
GGAGGGTGGGGAGGGGCTGGGCTGGAACTGCCAGAGCAGCTGTGCTGCCCCTGGATCCCTGCAGTGTCCGAGGGCAGGATGGACATTGGGGATTGGAGCACCATGGGACCATTCCTGAAAGTCCCTGCACAGAACTTCAGGGGATACACAGAGGAGTCTGGAAACCCCGGAATGAGCAGGCAGGGGGCTGGAACGTTCCCTAATTCCCTGAGTTCATCCCTGCATGGGGGAAGTGGGATTGGGCTGCCCACAGAAGGAGTAGGTCCTGCAAATGCCTCAAATTTGGGGATAATTTCATGAAGTCACGGATTGGTTTGGGTTTTAAAGGACCTTAAATATTCCATTCCACTCCATCCACATTCAGGGACACCTTCCCACCATCCCAGGTGGATCCAGCCTGTTCTTGGACACTGCAGGGATCCAGGGGCAGCACAGCTGCTCTGGCAATTCCAGCCCAGCCCCTCCCCACCCTCCCAGCCAGCAATCCCTCATTCCCAAGATCCCAGCCCAAGCTCCCCTTTCCCAGTGGGAAGCCATTCCCTCTCTCCTGTCCCTCCATCCTTGTCCCCAGTCCCTCTGCAGCTCTCCTGGAGCCCCTTTAGGCCCTGCCAGGGGCTCGGAGCTCTCCCTGGCTCCTTCCCTTCTCCAGGCAACATTCCCAGCTCTCTCATTCTTTTCCCAGGGGAAAGGTTCTCCAGACCTCTAACCCTTCCCAATCATTCCCATTTTCCCTATGCAAAATCCTCTGGCTCCCACTGCCGAGAAGTTTGTCCCTATTTATTTTCCACCCTCCATGGTCAGGGTCACTTGTGGAGCCTCAGCTGGACAAAGCTGGGACCAAAGCCTGTGGCATTCCAGGCAGGAAGAGCATTCCCACACCAATCAAAGCCACACAACCACAGCCCAGCTCGGGCTTTCCCAGCTTCTCCAGCCTGGACTTTGTGGGACACTTAAACCTTATTTTGAGATCCTGTGAAGAAGTTGGTTTTCCTCAAAAATAAAATGAGGAACTTGGAGAAGGTCGGTGCAATCTGAATTCTCACAGCTTTCCATACAAAGCAGGGGTGTTGGACACATGGAATGGTTTAGGTTGGAAAGGACCTTGAATCCCATCCCATTCCAACCCCAGCCATGGGTAGGGACAATTCCCACTATCCCAGGTGGATCCAAGTGTCCAACCTGGCCTTGGACATTCCCAGGGATCCAGAGGTGCCACAACATCTCCCAAAAAAAGCTGCTCCAGAGATTCAAGGTCCAGAATTACCTGAGAAGAATTCACATCACAAAGGTGGGAAAGGGAAAAATGGAATGGGATCTCCAAAGGGGGATGTGGGATGGAGGTGGATTCTCCTTGGGGATTTCCCCCCACCAGGATGGATGAGACAAATCTGTGCAGAGTTCGTGTCCCAGATTTTTCAAAGGAAGGTGAGTTAAGGAATTATTTTTAGGAAAACACGGAGAAACTATCAGAGCTCAATAATTTTCACTTGGCTTATAAAAAATCTGGATCTGGTTTGATTCAGTCTCACAAACTCCTTCCCAAGGACTGAAATCCAGGTCCTGCAGGACCCTTTATCCCAGTGCTGAAAGGCAGAGCAGGAATGAATGGCTGGGAGTCAAGAAAATTCCAAGTGGAACAAACAGCAAGGGGGACAAAGCAGGGAATTCCTGATTTCTCAGGATTCTCCCGATTTCTTCAAGATGGGAAGTTTCCCTGGAACACTCGTGTGGAAATCCTACAGCAAGGCACAACACAGGTAAAAGGCTAAACCAGATCCATCCCTGATCCCAGGAATACAGCGTGTGGAGTTCATCCACACAAAGGTAGGGATGGCTCCGAACCCAGCAGGACAGACAGGAAAGGGGAGCATTTCCCAAAGAAATCCAGTTTTGAAGGAACCATTGGCTAACTCAGAGTGGAAGGGACCTGCAGTGGCCACCTTATCACTCGGGAAGGGACGATGATCCCCAGGAGATGGGGAATTTTGGGGATGAATGGAACAAATTCCCCCTGGGGGTCTCCAGTGCCTTAGCAGTAGCTGATAACGATTCCCTTGCTGAGGCTCAGACAATTCCAGCATTCCCAGCCCTGTAATATTTAATTCATTGATCCCAAGAGGCTTCCCTGTAAATCAACCTCACCCAGCTCGAGCACCAGGATGGCTCTGGGAACTCCCTGGCTCCATTTTTCCTGCTTTTCCTTGGACAAACACTGGTTAACTTTCCAGGAGTAACCTGATCCATCAATTTCCTCGCTCCAGATTTATCCAGAGGCCCCTTTCCCGCCCCATGGAGCTCATCCACCCCGGGAGGAACGTCCAGCAGAGGAAATGTTCTGCTTTATTAATAGACGCAATAATGGCTTAATAAGGCTCCTGCAAAAGCCATTCTGGTGCTCCTGGGTTTAAATCAACTCCGGCAGGAGAAGCCCTGGCTGAGCCAGAGGCGGAGCTTGGGAATGGGAAATGCCGGAGTGTCCGACCCCATGACGTGATGGGAGCCCAGGACACCCACGACATCCTCCCCTGGGCTTGGGATGAGGTTTTGTGGTCACAGCCCAGCCCTTGGAACGAGCCAGGCTGAACCCAGAGCTCTGCCGGCTGTGCTTCCCCAATCCCTCGCTTTTCCAACATTTTCCCTCCTTCCCAAGCGCTCTCCAAGCTGCAGCGACGGGAGAGAAGATCACTTGACATGGATTGTCCCTTTATCCCGGGTGGATGATGGGGTGAGGTGGTCACTGCAGGTCACTTCCACTCCGAGCTATCCAAAGATTCCTTGAAAAGTGAGTTTCTTTGGGAAATGCTCCCCTTTTCCTGTCTGTCCTGCGGGGTGCTGAGCCATCCCTACCGTTGTGTGGATGAACTCCACGGGCTGTTTTCCCGGGATCAGGGATGGATCTGGTATAGTCCAACACAATATGCCTTTACAGGGAAAAAACGCATTTTCCGCACAGGAATTGTGAGTGACACAAATCCCACCTGGATTTACCTGGGGACTACGGAACAATCCTGGTGCTCCACCTGGCCAGGACCTCCCAGCCAACCCCTAGACCCCGCCTAGGGCTCAGCCAGGAAGTTTCCATCGACACCTCCTGCGTTTCTCTCAACCTTCCATGGAATAGTTTGGGTTGGCGGGGAACAGGAAAGGTCACCTGGTCCAACCTCTGGATACACAGAATCTCAGGATCATTGAGACTGGAAAAGATCTCCGAGGTCATCGAATCCAAGCTGTGCCCAATTCCCACCTTGCCCCTGAGTGCCACACCCAGGAATTCCTTGGACACCTCCAGGGATGGACACTCCAAACCTCCCTGGGCACTTCCAAGGCCTGACCACCTTTTCCATGAGGAAATACCTGCTGATGTCCAACCTGAGCCTCCCCTGGCCCAGCCTGAGGCTGTTCTCTCTTTTCCTGTGGTTCCCTGGGATAAGATCCCAAATTCCCCCTTGTTGCCCCCTCCTGTCAGGGAATTTCAGAGAGGGAAAAGGATCCCTCTGGATCCTCCTTTCCTCCAGGCTGAGCTCCTTTCCCAGCTCCCTCAGCTTTTCCTGGTTCTCCAGACCATTCCCAGCTCCATTCCCTTCCCTGGAGTCACTCCAGCCCCTCCATGTCCTGAACTGAGGGTCCCAAAACTGGACACAGCTCTGGAGGTGTGACCAGAGGGACAATCCCTGATCCCCTGATCCTGCTGGATGTTATTCCTGATCCAAATATCCACAGATCCCATGATATCCTCTTTCCCTCACTGCACATTCCTGGCCGTGCTCAGAAGCAGAAATTTCCAGGACACCAGAGCTGCTCCTGCAGTTCATGGATACCCAAGGAGCACATCCCAGTGTTTTGGGGTCATTCCCTGCAATCCCCCTCAAGCACATCCCAAAAACCACCTTTCCCTACGGAGCCAAACGAATCCGCGGAGCCGTAATTGGGCAAATGTTGTTCGAGGAAAAGGGATATGGGAATGTAGACTAAACAAAGCTCCCATGCCAGAGAAAACTGCTCCTTCCCCTGGAAAAGGAACTGCTCATTCCATAACAAATGCTCCAACCCGATACCTCAGGACAAATATACATAAATATATATCCCATCTATATTTATAAAGGGGAAAAAAGCCCGGAAAAGCCTGGTCCAGCTTCCAGCATTGGAAAGAAAGACATCCATTGACTCTGTCGGGTGCTGGAGGAGGACGTGGAATTGTAACAGGAACTGGAGGATGCCGGGAAGGTCATTGGGATGCTGGGGTTTGATTATTAAAAGGGAAGTTTGGCTATTAAAAGGGAATTTTTGGCTATTCAAATTGAAAATTTGACCACCAAGAGGGAATTTTCTCAGTGTGAGTGAATGGATTGTTCGAGCTGCTGCCTGGAATTCTCAGGGAATGTTTGGGTTTGAAGTCCGCGCTCCTCGGGATTAGTGCGGGATTCAAGGAGGGGATTGCCCTGCTCTGCTCTGGGGCAGTTTTGGGCAGCACAACCCAAAAAAGAGTCAAAACTCTCGAAGATCATCCAAAGCAGGGACACAAGCATGGGAAAGCCTCTGGAAGGACCAGCTCCTGGTTTTCATACGGATAATCAGTGACATTCCCACCCATGGCAGGGGCAGCTGGAATCAGAGGATTTTTAATGTCCCTTCCAACACATTCCATGTTTTTATGAGGATGATTCCATGGAAAACGCAGCAACCTCCAGAGAAACCACTCTCAGGAACAAACCTGAAACCTCACAGGGATGCTATAGCCAAACCCACCCTTCATTCCCTAATTTTGGGTCTCTCCGCTGCAGATTATTCCCAAAAATCCCACACACATATCCACTGAGACTTCATCCACAGCCTCAAAGCATCCCTGACCCTCTCTTTCCCACATTTTTCCATGCAAACCTTTATCATTTGTGCCTTTTCAGATCAAAATCCCACATCTGCTGTTAAACAAACAATCAGGGAGATGCTCCAAGGGAGGATTTCGGTGCAATCATCTCTCATAAAGAAAAATTTTCATTCCTAGCGTGGGCTAAAATGAAAATCCTTCATTCCAAGTGCAGAGGGAGACCTTCAAAAAAGGAATAATTGCCAGAAATCCATTTGCTGCTCCAGCACTTTACATCCTTTTGCTGTCACAGTTTATCATTTTTAAAAGTACAGATCAAACACCGAGGCTATCCAGGTACTCCAAGTTATTATCCCAACACTTTGGGAGATTTATTAGGATTTACTTTGGGGTTTCAGCAGTTTTTATCAGGAGGAGTTGGATGCACCAGGAATACCAAGCTGCTTTCACTACAGGCGTCTAAAACTGGGGGGTGATTCCTCCTTGGAATGGTTTGGGATGGAAGGGATTTAAGGAGGATCCAACTCCACCCCATCCATGATCCAGCCTGCCCTCGGACACTGCAGGGATCCAGGGGCAGCACAGCTGCTCTGGCAATTCCTGCCCAGCCCCTCCCCACCCTCCCAGCCAGCAATCCCTCATTCCCAAGATCCCAGCCCAAGCTCCCCTTTCCCAGTGGGAAGCCATTCCCTGTCTCCTGTCCCTCCATCCTTGTCCCCAGTCCCTCTGCAGCTCTCCTGGAGCCCCTTTAGGCCCTGCCAGGGGCTCGGAGCTCTCCCAAACTCATCTATTCCATTCCAAGGTACCTTTCACATTTAAATTCCAGCCAACACCAGAGCACAGGGTCCACCAGGGCTCCTAAAATATTCCGGAGAAAAACGACGCCAAGAAACCACCTGGAAATCCATCACTTTCTCCCATTTCTCTCCTTCCAATAATTCCTGTAAATGTTATTTAAGGACACTGCAAGATTTCAGCTCAACTTTTACCTCAGCTCTACCTTGGAAGGGCCTGAGGCTGGAGATTTTCAGGTTAAATCTACATTTCAAGGGGATACAAAACCATTCCAGAATCCCATTTCACTCTGCAGAGGACAGAATTCCCTTTTGTTTTCAGAAGCGGGAAATAAAGGAGACAAAAAGAAGGAAAAAAAGGAGACTAAGAGGGGGAAAAAAAAGTCCTTGGATGTGTTCACACACCTTTTCTGTGCTCTCACACACAACCTTTAAAAAGAAACTTTCCAAGAGTTCAGCTCGAGTTAAAACCCAGGGAGTAACGTGAGCCTCAGAGCTGAGTGGAAAGAACACGGAGTGCGAGGGACCTGCGCCGGGATCCAGCGGCTCCCGTGAGGCTATCCCAAAAAAATCTCTCCCTGCTCCTGTTGGAGAGGAGCACGACACCTCATCCCCCTCCAGGGGTGGTGCAGCTCCTCGCTGAAAGCCATAAATGACCCATAAATTATAAATAAATCGGAGCAAAGGGAGGGGAGCGGCGGGAAGAGGAGAAATCCCGAAAGGAAATGACCTTCCCTGCTCTGACAGAGGTGACAGACGGAGTTTGTGGGAGTTGGACGGGAAAGAAAGGACAGGGAGGTGCCACCTCGGGCTGGGAAGGGGACGGGAGAAGGATGAGCACCACGCCAGGGTGGTTTTTTGGGACAGAGCCGGCAAAATCCTCGTTGGCAGGACACATCCCAAAGTAGGAAAAGAGCAACCCCAAAGCTCTGAAGGGAGGGAAAGGAGCCTCGGAGCCTCTGGCTGCTCCGAAGGGAGCTGGGCTTGGGTTTCACGGTCACATTTTCCAGCCAAAGTTCTGCTCATTCCCGCAGCCCTCACTTGCCTTTGGATGTCATCCTTGGAAGCAACATCCTGTTCTCCACAGCTCCCACCACGGCTCCATCGGGGCTCTATTTATGGGGGAAAGAGGAAGGAGACAGAAGCCAATTACTTCGCTAATTACCTAATTACCCTAAGCACTCCCAGCCCTCCCCGGCTCTGCTCCCGAGCAGCTGCAGCTGCAGCTCACACCAGTAGCTTGTCCTGGCACATCTCATCCAAAGCTCTTCTCCCACCAGGCACGGCCAGACGATCCTAAAAAATTAACGGTTTGGAAAGCTCGGAGCAATCCCTGCTCCCGGAAAAAAACTCCGGGATATGGATTTGCTGAGAAGGTGGAGTTAATCTCTCTGGAGCCCAGCTGGGAGATGATGGGGACATCTTGGCTGCTCCCACCCCACGTGCTGCCCATCATGGGGTTCTTCCCACCTTGGGAATCATGTCCTGCCCTGGGAATTGTGTCCTGCCTCTTCTCCCACCAGGCAGGGCCAGATGATCCTAAAAAATTAATGGTTTGAGAAGCTCAGAGCAATCCTTGCTCCTGGAAAAAACCTCCGGGATAAGGATTTGCTGGGAAAGTGGAGTCAATCTCTCTGGAGCCCAGCTGGGAGATGATGGGATGGCGGGACACCTTGGCTGCTCCCACCTCACCTGCTGCCCATCGTGGGGTTCTTCCCACCTCGGGAATCGTGTCCTGCCCATGGAATTGTGTCCTGAGTCATCTTCTCCACCCCACCAATCTTCTCCACCATCCCAAGCAATCAGCAGTTGGGTGTTTGCTCTTCCACCCATGGAGGTCTCCTGTGCCGATTCCATACGGAGCAATTCCTGAAAAAAACAGCAGGAAGGACCAGGATACACACACCCCGCTGGAATATTTGCCTTCCTGTCTCTCCTCTGTGCCTTGCTGGGAAGAGGAAAAAGCTCTGGGCAGAAATGGTGTGTCCTGGAGCTCCCAAAAACTTTGGGGTGGGCTGGACCTCAGAGCTGTGGCACCTTGGTCAGGTCTGTGTCCAAACTCCAGGGATGGAGACTCCAAACCTCTCCCACTTGATTCAACACTTGACCCTCCTCCCCATAAAAAGTTTATTTATTTTATTTTATTTTATTTTTTCCTGTATTTGGATCCATATCAGCCAGGGTTCACCTTGATCTGGGTCATCAGGACTTTGTCCAGTCTCCAGGGATGGAGACTCCAAACCTCTCCCACTTGGTTCAACACTTGGCTCTCCTCCCTCTAAATTTTTTATTTTGTTTTTTGGAATCTTATGTAATTGTATGGAATTTTATTTTATGGAATTTTCTGCATTTGAACACATGTCAGCCAGGGTTCACCTTGGACAGGTGGCTCAGGTCTGTGTCCAGTCTCCAGGGATGGAGACTCCAAACCTCTCCCACTTGATTCAACTCTTGACCATCCTCCCCCTTAAAATTTTATTTTACAGAATCCTATGGAATTTTATTTTATGGAATTTTCTGTATTTGGATCCATATCAGCCAGGATTTACCTTGGCTGGATCCTCAGGTCTTCGTCCAGTCTCCAGGGATGGAAACTCCAAATCTCTCCCACTTAATCCACCTTTTGACCATCCTCTCCCTAAAAATACTTTAATGCTTTTCATCATATTTTAAAGTGGAATTTCCTGTATTTTTTCCAAGTCAATCAGGACTCACCTCAGCCACTGAGGTGGATGCCAAAATCCCAGTTTATGGGATGATCCAATTCCCAGGATAGTTTTCCCTGAACCCCCAACCCAGGAGGCCAAAGAGCCTGCAAAGGAGCTGAAGTCGGAATACAAACCCAAAACTTGGGAGATTCAACCCTTTTCCTTCCACAATTCTAGAAAGGAGCCAAAAGGATGATTTGTTTGTTTGTTTGTTTTATTTTGGGATCACAAAATACACAACATTCATTTTAATATGGGACACAGAATATTCTGTACATATTAAAACCCACATGACTGCAACACAACCTCACACGGCACCAATTCCCGAACGAAAAACCCCACAAGTGCTTTTTTCCTTTTTTTTTTTAATATTAAAAACAAATAGGATAAAACATTAATATTTTTTTCCCAGACAACGTTTACAGTAAAGAGGAAAAAAAATCATATTTTTACTAAATAACAAATATTTAACAGCACAACTTTATCCTAAATATCTATTTTTGAATTATAACAAAAATAGCACTTATAATAGTTTATAAAGACAGACCAAAAAAAAAAAATTTGTGTATAANNCACCTTTTGACCATCCTCTCCCTAAAAATACTTTAATGCTTTTCATCATATTTTAAAGTGGAATTTCCTGTATTTTTTCCAAGTCAATCAGGACTCACCTCAGCCACTGAGATGGATGCCAAAATCCCAGTTTATGGGATGATCCAATTCCCAGGATAGTTTTCCCTGAACCCCCAACCCAGGAGGCCAAAGAGCCTGCAAAGGAGCTGCAGTCGGAATACAAACCCAAAACTTGGGAGATTCAACCCTTTTCCTTCCACAATTCTAGAAAGGAGCCAAAAGGATGATTTGTTTGTTTGTTTGTTTTATTTTGGGATCACAAAATACACAACATTCATTTTAATATGGGACACAGAATATTCTGTACATATTAAAACCCACATGACTGCAACACAACCTCACACGGCACCAATTCCCGAACGAAAAACCCCACAAGTGCTTTTTTCCTTTTTTTTTTTAATATTAAAAACAAATAGGATAAAACATTAATATTTTTTTCCCAGACAACGTTTACAGTAAAGAGGAAAAAAAATCATATTTTTACTAAATAACAAATATTTAACAGCACAACTTTATCCTAAATATCTATTTTTGAATTATAACAAAAATAGCACTTATAATAGTTTATAAAGACAGACCAAAAAAAAAAAATTTGTGTATAAAATAATATTATAGCAAATTGGACTGTGCTAATTAAAAAAAAAAAAAAAAACAAAAAATTCTGAGATTCAAAGTGCTTTATTCTGCAAACCCACTGCAGCAACTTTATTTTTTTAGTCAAGTTATATTAGTTAGGACTGGAACAACAAAGGCTGGTTTACTTCAGCCTGGATTAAATACTCCCCCACACAAACACTGTATATCCACGGGATGTCAATGGGATTTCAGGGATGGCTGCAGCTCCCCTTCCCATCAAAACTCACTCCAGAGCAGGTTTGGTTCTCACTTTGGAACGACATTGGAAGTTAAAATTAAAATTTCCAGGAAAAACTCTTCACTGATTCCCCATTAGAAGGGAGACTGAGCTCTCCCAGGAAAGTCTCTCCAAGGGATTTTGCTCATCTATCCAAGAGATTTAGCTTTAACCAGACCTTCTATCCTGGTTGTCCATCCTCCTCTCCAGCTTCTCCCTTTTCCCAGCCTCTTCATCCCCAGGCGCAGATCACAGGTGGAAATGGGAAATCCCAAGGGTTTCCACCCTACAGCTCATCCGCTTTCCATCCCCATTCCCTACAAAACCCATGGACACCTCCGTGTGTCCATCGCCTCTCCCCAGGTGTTCATCCCCGGGAGATTCATCCTTCCCACCACATCCAGCTCTGTGTTTTCCTTCGCCCTTTAAGATTTGGATTTCCAAATGGAATTTGCTTTTTTTT
>VZRM01001095.1:32671-48196 GCA_013397955.1 Grantiella picta
CCCGCGTCCCCCGGCCGCCCGTCCCTGCTGCCAGCGGCGCGGGCTCTACACGGTGGCCCCCAGCATGGCGTCTGTGCCCGTCAGGATCTCGTTCTGGTTGGAATCCAGTCCGAAGAACTTGACCTTGAGTCCGTCAACCGGGTGGACCACAGGCACCAGGGTGATTTTGGGGAAAGTCCTGGTGGCGAGCTCAAAGCGGCTGGTGCTGGCCAGCTCGATGGCCAGAGCCTTGAGGAACAGCTTGGCCAGGTGCTTCCCCAGACAGGTCCGTACGCCTCCTCCAAAGGGGAGGTAGTGGAACCTGCCATCCTTGTCTTCGCTGCGGCCCTGCCCGAAGCGGTCGGGATCGAAGACGTCCACGTCCTTGAAGACGGGAGCGGTGTCGTGGGTGTCCCGGATGCTGTACATCACGCTCCAGCCCTTGGGGATTTGGAAACCCTGCGGAGAGGAGAGAAGGGGTGGAGGGAAGAGAAGAGCAGAGTGGGTCAATGCTGCTGGAGAAGGAGAGGGAGCAGGGCGGAGAGATAAAGGAAATTTGTTTCCGTGGAGTTGTGGAATGGTTCGGGTTGGGAAAGACCTTAAAGCCATCCTGTCCCACCCCCTGCCAGGGCCAGGGACACCTTCCACTACCCCAGGTTGCTCCAAGCCCCATCCAACCTGGAACACTTCCAGGGATGTCGCAACCACAATCTTTGGGCAATTTGTTCTGGGCATCACCACCCTCACGCCTTTCCCTGCTTATTCCCCTTTCCTTTGGGGTCATCACTCGAGTGTGATGCAGATTCAAAGAAAAACCAGGAAGCACAAAGGGCTGGAAGATTCCTAGAATCCTGGCTTTACTCGTCTCTCTATCCCAGGAATCTGTGGGATGATCCATCTATGTATTTACTTCGTGGTCACTGGCAGGAGTTGCCTACCAGGAACCCTGTGGTGCTGAGCAGGGGGAAGCAGCTTCTTCCATGCCCATGCTGTGTCTCACACACCAGCCTGCCCTGCCCAGAGCATCCCAGAGGATCCTAGAGCATCCCAGAGGATCCCAGAGCACCCCACAGCATCCCAGAGCACCCCAGAGCATCCCAGAGCATCCCACACCCCGCTGCCTGTCAGCACCACACACCCAACACCCACGCCAGGGCCCGGACCATGAGGAATGGGGTGGATTTATCATCCCCTGAGCACTTTAAAAGGTCTCTGACTCAAAGCTTTGCATTAGGAGGATTTACAGTGACAAGGCAGCTCCCGAGATTTTGTTTTGCTGGGAGGAAATTCCAGCCATGGTGGTGACTAATCCGCCTGTCATCCGGCAGCCGGGAGATGCCCTTTGCCGTAAACCTTTCCCCTGTCACACCCCGGCTCAGAATTTGGCGTCACTGCCATGAGTCGGGCTTTGAAGCATCACACCCATCTGCCCTTTGACAGCTCCAGTGAATCCCCTGCTCCACATCCTATCGCTCTGCTGGATCGGGAGTGAATCCCATCACCAGAATCACAGAGTTAATCAGGTTGGAAAAGCCTTTGGGATCATCAAGTCCAACCTGTGGCTTAATGCCACCTTGTCACCAGACCACGGCACTGAGTGCCACATCCAGGCTTTGCTTCAACACCTCCCGGGATGGTGACTCCACCACCCCCCTGGGCAGCCAATTCCATCGCCCAACCACTCCTTCTGGGAAGGATTTTTTCCCAACATCCAGCCTAAACATCCCCTGGAGCAGCTCAAGGCTGTATCCTCTCCCCCTGCCACTGATTGCCTGGGAGAAGAAGGACTTAATTAGCAGGACTTCATTTATCCCCTCAGAGGTCTCCTCTAAGCCAGGCTCAAATTCATTTTGGGGACCTCAGGCTGCAGCCCTACTCACATCCAGCTCGAAGGTCTGCAGCACCGTCCGGTACCCGCCGGAGATGGGCGTGAAGAGCCGGAGCACCTCCTTGATGACGCAGTCCAGGTAGTGCAGGCCGTTGATGTTGTCCAGGCGCAGGGAGCCCTCGCAGATGCAGCCGTTGTGGAGGATGCCTTTGCTCCGCAGCTCCTCCCGCAGCTTCTCCAGCACCCGCGGGTGTTTGAGGAGCTGCATGATCAGGGAGGTGCTGGCGCTGGCCGTGGTGGCGTAGGCGGCGAAGATGAGTTCCAGCGTGCCATCCTGGGGGAGAGGAGAAGAGTCAGGGTGAGACACGGGGGTGGGACAGAGAGGCCACCAGCACCGAGGGTGCCATGGGGTGTTTTTCTTCCCGAAATCTTTCCATCCTGGCATTGGAATCATGGAATGGTTTGGATTTGGTGAAACTCAAAGCCCATCTTGTTCCAACCCCAGGGACATCTTCCACTATCTCGGGTTGCTACAAACCCTGTCCAGCCTGGCCTTGAACACTCCCAGAGCCAAAACATCTCCCCAGAACAGCTGCTCCAAAGATTTAATTTCCAAAGGGGCCAGGTGACCTGAGGAGCAGTCCCATCACAAAGCTGGGAGAGGGAGAAATGGAAGGTGACCTACAAAGGCAGAGAGATGGATTCTCCTTGGCGATTTCCCAACCACCAGGATGGATGAGGGAAATCCGGGCAGAGTTTGTGTCCATTTTTAACAGCCTTGGACACATCAGGGATGGGGCAGCCACAGCTGGTCACGTTTAACTGGAAGAGCATTTCTTGGACAGCCACCACAGGGACCCTCCTGCAGAGGATCAGCCAGGCAGGACAAAAACCCAAGAGATGACTCTGACATGCCATAGCCCAGCTGCGGTAGGAACCTGCTGAGGGGCGCCTGTGCCCTGCAAGGGAGGCAGGAAACATGGAAGGGTCAAGGGATGGGGCTGATGAAGGCTGAAAGCTCCTGCTGTGACCAGGGAAGTTCAGGATAACAAGAAAAATTTCTTTCCTGGAAGAGGGATGAAGCGTTGGAAGAGGCTGCTCAGGGCAGCAGTGAAGTCACCAGACCTGGAAGTGTTAAAAACCGTGTGGATGTGGTGTTTAGTGGGGATGGAGATTGGATTTGATGATCTTGGAGATCTTTTCCAACCTTAATGATTCCATGGAATGCTTTGCAGAAAGGGCTGGGCACAATCAGCAAATAAATAAGGCAGCTGTTTTGGATCCATCAGACACATTGTGGTCCCTCAGCTCTCACTGCCCACCTCAGATCTGCCCCAGAAATTCCTCCTTGGAGCATCCCACACTTTTCCCTTCAGGGAGGCCCTGCCCTGAGCTTTACCTTCAGCTCCTGCATGGTCAGCTCCTTGCCGTGCTCCTTCCCACTCTCTATCAGGATGTCCAGAGCGTCGGCGTAATCCTTGCCCTGAGTGTTCTGCAGCTTCTCCTGGATGGCTTTTTCCAGCCCCTTCTGCAGCGTCTCCCTGGCCCGGATTCCCTGCGGAGCAGGAAGCGCTCAGACCATGCCAGCAGCACCTTGCACACCCCAGGAGCTGGGGACGTGCTCAGGACAGGTCCAAGCCATAAAAGCAGAGGGGTGTGAAGGTGTTGGAGGTGTGCCCTGAACAGGAGGAGTAAACCCGGAGTTGGGGAGATCACAGGCGGAGTAATCAACACCTAGGTGTAAATGATGGGTCTGGGCTGGGAGCCCCTGTGCGGCACCGGTTCACAGCCCCCGGCTCCTCCTGGGATGGATGGAAATCCCTGGGAAAATTGTCTCTCAAAGGAAAGCCCATTCATCCCAAAGAATCGTCTTCCCGAGCAATTTGATCACCTGGTCCCAGTAAAGCAATTCCTATGGGAGTGCAGCTGTTCTGAGCTAACCTGCTGCTGGGAATGATTCCATTCCCTCAGAGGCCGGAACCATTCCCACCAGCAAATAACAATACAAAAAAATTGCAGAGATATCAGAAAAATAAATTTTGAACTCCTGTATTTCTGCTTTCAAAATTAAGATTTTAAGTCCATTTTTCATGATGTCCCTGTTTTGCATCATTAATCCATAAAAACTGGAATGTTTTGGGAATTAGAAGGACCTGGTTTAGTTCTGGGAATTACAATGATCTGTTTCACTCCAAGGACAGAAGGGAATTAACAGGAGAAGGGTCCCACAAACTAAAAAAATGCAGGGAAATTGTCAAGTCAGGAAAAATATGAATGAAATTTGGGCAAGTCCTGACTATTTTCTGTTCTCAAACCACTCTAATATTACACCAAGGAATGGATCTTTGTCCCTCTTCTCCACTAAACCAGGAATTGTGGCCCAAAGTGGACCCATTGAGGTCAGAGACTGAGGAGAAATCCCACTGAAAACCCAGAGAGGTGCGGATGAATCAATCCCCGTTAATCCCACTAACTGGCATTATCAGGAGGGAGAACCCAACCCCAATCTCACCCTCCTGTAGCCGCTGAAGGGCAGATCCACCGGCAAGGAGAAGACATTGTCCACGAACTGCTGGTAGACCTCAAAGAGATGGCTGAGCTCCTCGTCCGGGATGCGGAATCCCAGCAGGACGCGGATGGCCATGCGGAACGTCAGCTTCTGCGTCTCGTGGTAAACGTTGATGGACTCGGGGTTGCTGCTCCAGGCCCGCAGGGTGTCCTTGATCACCAGCTGGATCTTGGGGAGATAACTCTCCAGAGCCTCATGGCTGAAAATCTTGGAGAAGACCTAGGAAAGACGATGAGGAGAGGTTTCTCCACAGCCCCAACACCCTGGGCCTTCTCCAGGGCCAGCATGTGTCCTACACTGAGGTGTCACCATTCCAGACCCATCATCCAGACCCACCAATTCCTAAAAAAGCTGCCAGAAAGGTTCAATGGAGAAACATCCTCCACTGAGGTTCCTCCAGAGACCCTTCAGACCCTCCCAAGATTCCCACCACAACCATCAGAAGCGACGGGGAATAATGGAACAAATCAGGAATGGGAGGAACGGCTTCATCCCACGTGTGGCAGGAGGGACAGAGCCAGCTTTCCATGCCCAACGGGTCCCAGTTACGTTCATCCCATGGTTTGGATGCTGCTGATGCACCTTTTCCACAGGGATTCTCCAGTGTCCAACACGGGCACTCAGACAAACACAACGGGAAAACACAATTCTCCCAGCAGGAAGCACTGACGATTCCTCCCACCTCTCCACCACCTCTTTTTTTTTTCTTTTTATGGATGTAAAACGAAGCAAAATAGTTATTTTGGAGCCTTTAGGATCCCTGTGGAATCTGGCTGAACTCCGGCAGGGGTTCAAGCGGGGAAGAGCCTCTGCACGTACGCAGAGGCCGCGATCACCCTCGGCTCATTTCCTTGGGAAACCAGGGGAAAAAAAATCCCTGATGTCAGCAGCCAGCGTTAATTTAAGCTCTGCGAGTAAACAGTGAGCAGGACTGGGCCTCCCCAGGTCCCCCACGCTAACGGCTCCTTACTCCAATTTTTTTTCCTCCAATTTGGGCCCGGGCCCGCTCGAGGAGCTCAGCAATGCCAGGAATGTCCCTTCCCGGCACAGCAGCGCTTTCATTCGGCATTCCCGCCGCATCCCTCGCCGAGAAAGGGGGGAAAGCGCTGTTTGTTTATTTTTTATTAACCTACACACACGCACGGGGCAGGGCGCACACGCACCGCAGGCCTCCAGGAAAATCCAATTAAAGCAGGATTCCAAGGAGGGAGCCGCACGCCGGAGCCTTCACCGGTGGCCGCTTCCCGGCGGGAATGGAGGCGAGGTGGGGGGGCTGCCGAGCTATCAACCCACCGAGAGGAGCGAAATCAAAGCCGCCCCCTCTTTTCCATGAGCGCCGGGCTCGCCGGAGCTGTAAATGTGAGAATTTCCTCCGCAGTCAGCACTCCAAGGGAAAGGTAATATTTTCCTGGCTGCGACCCCTCATTGCTAATGCCCGACGTTCGCTGGGAGTTTGTTTGGTGAAAAAACACCTCTGTCCCCTCGCAGCTCCGGGCAGGAGGCTCCGGAGGCTCCGCAGAGCCGCTTCACGGCACCCCAGGTGGAGCCCCGGGTGAAACTCGGCTCACGGCCGGCACGGCGCCGAGCTCCCCGTGGAGATGCCAGCACGGGAGGATGGATAGGGAGGAGAATCTAAGCAGATCAGCCTGGAGACAGGGAGCCGTCCCTGGATGGCCACACGGAGCCGAGGCATGAATGAATGAGAGGAGGAATCAATGAATGAATGAATGAACAGCAGGGAGCGGGAGCACGGCGAGGGCGCGGGACGGGGTGGCTGCGGCGGCTGCCTCCCTGCATCCAGAGCCGGCTGGAAGCTGGGAAAACAGAGATGTTAGGGAATTTTATGCTGGAAAAAAACAGCTGAAAAACTGGAGGGGGTAAAGGCGAGACCCTCGGCTGTGTGGGGAAGGTGGGAAGGGAATGGGGAAGGCAGGAAGGGAACGGGGAAAGGGAGGTTCCTTTGTCCTGAGCAGGACACAGGGGTTGGATGCAGAGCTGGAATCCATGAGCTGTTCCACAGGGATGGGACAAGACCACCTGGGTGGGACCAGTGAAGGGACACCGAAAGATCCCATCCCAAGGTCCTCCACCCTTCAGCCATGCTGAGGAGCTTGGAATAAGGACAAAGGCTCACAGCGACAGCCCAGTGTCCCCAAATGCTCCCCGTGCCTCAGTTTCCCCAGCAGGGCCAATGAGGGGAAAACCTCAGCTTTAGGAGCACCGAGCTGGCAGCCCTGCTTGGAGCCACCATCCCGATGGAAGTGGCTCTTGGGGCTCCTGACCTCATCCTGCCCTGGCATCTCCCATGGGAGAAGCACTTGGGGACCCCATGGTCCCTGAAAAAATAACACAATCCAAGCCATGCCTCTGACCCCAAAGTGCAAAAGTGCCAGCCCTGGATCGAGCCAGGAAAGATCCCATCCCAAGGATCGAAGTGACCAGATGGGAAGTGACCCTTGGGAAGAGAAGACCGAACCCCTGTGGGGTCATCACAAACCAGCCCAGCCTGAAAGGAGGAACATTTAGCCCTGGGGGAGTTGAGTGGGATTTTGTTCTTTCTTCACGATTTTTGGAGCTCTCCTCGTGCCAGGAGGCTCCTCCAGCTGGCTGCTCCCTGGAGCTCCCAACCACGTCCCGAGCCGCGGCCACGCTGCTCCGGCCCGGCCGCCGCCGCCGCGCTCGCACCGCCTAATCCCACATGTCAGCAGATCCTTCCCCGGCCAGACACAAGTCTGGATCCCCTTCCAGTCACCTCCAGTTCAACCCTGCATCTTTCCAGTTGATTAAAAAGGAGGAGAAGGCAGCCAACTTTCCCCGACGAACCCCGGCGCGTTACTTGCCTAAAATTCCTGCGCCCTCTAGTGAAGTGAAGCCGAGCGGCTCGGCTGCTCCAGGAGCGAATCCAGGCAAAGCCGAGGAGAATCAGGGCAAGAAAAAAGTTGTTCCAGAGCTGCTGAGAGGCGAAATCACCTCTGAGCTCAGCTCTGTTAACCCCGAGATGCCACAGCCTGGCTGCTCGCAGCACTGCCAGGATTTTATGGGGGAAGCTGGAAAGAGCTCCCGGGTTTTCCACTTTGGGATATGTCCCCAAAGAGCCAAATCTGGGAATTTGCTCCATCCAAGGGCATTGATTGACACCACAACCCTGCACCAATGGAGATCCCACCACCCAGCGAGCCTGGCTGGAACCTTGCCGCTCCGCCTGGCATGGAAAAAGGATATTTAAGGATTGATGGTTTTCCAAAGGCAGGAAATGTCTTCCCAGTGCCTCAGCTCAGCTCAGAGTGACAGCAAAGTGTCCCCAGTCCCAGGTGGAGAACACCCCAGCCCCATCCTTGAACCGCAGCCAGGAGGAGAGGGAATTTCAGGGAATTCTCTGAGCTCCAGCAGTGATTCCATGCGTGGCTGGGATGGGAAGGACATTACCCAGGGTGTTCCTACTGCAATCTGCCTTTTGCCATCCGTCATCTGCCAGCCCCTCATTCCCACCCAGCACATCCTCCCAAAAGAAAGAACGGAGATTTCCACTCCTCACTTTCCGGGAGGAAAACTTGAATTTTGGGATCAGCCACCTGCATCCCATCCAGCCCTGAGCCGCTGGCCCGACCAAAGGGAGGCAGGATGAACCTGGAAAGGTTTTCAGGAACCAATTTGGCACCTGCCAGAGGTTTGGCCGACGGGAGGTGTCGGGAAGCATCCAAAGCAACATCTCAACCTGGATTCATCCTAATTTTTCCCACATTTCCAAGACCAGGCTCTGTTTGTCCCAGACCTGTCCCATCACCACATTCTCCTGGATGTCTGCCCCTCTCCAGAGCCCATTCCCATGCTCCAGCGGCCTTGTAAATTGGGATATTTTTGGAGAGGTCCATGGGCAAGAGGCCATCCTGCTACTGGGAGCACGAATAAAGGGAAAACATAGCAAAAAAGCTGGAAAAGCACCACAAGAAGAGAGAAAATTCCACAAAATCCCACTCCTGCCCAGACACTCTGAGGTCTGTTTTTAAAACGTTCAGCCTTTGCACACAGCAAAGAACTGATTCCTTTTTTCTCAGGAAAACGGAGCTCTATTTTCCAGAGAAATCCAGGAATCCAGGCCCTCATGAGCCTGGGAGTCTGGGAACAGGAGCCGGAGTCTCCAGGCTGAAGCAAAGGAATGATGCACCTTTGCCAAAGGCAGTCGCACTGAAATTCGAATGATCCTCAAAAAAAAAGTGCTGGAAAAAATGTAAGGATCGTTTTGGATTCTTAGGCTATGTCATGATGCACCTTTTAGGGTTGTCCCTACCCCTGATTTTTCCATGTTTAAAAAGAAAGAATAAATAACTATGAGAAACTCCAGCATTTCCAGTCAAATTCAGAATAACATCAAGAATGAAGACCAAGATCTGCATTTCCCCACAACCCAAAAACCTCCATGTCCAAGAATTCTACAAATCCTCCACACGGCTTGAGAGGCTTTCAATCCCAAATCCTCTCCTTTTGATCCCAAATCCTTTGAGGCTGAGGTTAAAGGGGCTGTAGGGGAGAGCCAGGACCAAGCAGGATCTGCCTCCATCTCCCAAAAAATTCCATCACCGGCAAAATTCCATCCAGAAATTTCAGCTTCTCAACCCAATTTATGGGAATAACGAAAGACACTGGGATTGGGCAGCTCTGGAGCACTGCTCCAAGTGTCCTCTCCCTATTTATTCATGGAGAACCAGGAGGATAAAATTCACATGATGCTCCTCAAGGAGGGATAAAAATCCCACATCAGTGGATGCCATGGTGAAGGAATGGGAGCTGTTGGGAGAAAAGGGATCAGAAAGGTGGGATCAGAAAGGTTGGAAAAGATGGCCAAGAAGAGATCCAAGTGGGAATCCCACAAACCCACTGGACATGGTTGGAACTCTCATTCCTCAGAGAATCATGGAATAGTTTGGTTGGAAAAGACCTTAAAGATGATCTAATTCCAACCTCCAGGATGAGTTATCCAGACAGGTTATGGATCACCCTGTGGTGTGGATGTGAGATTTTCCTTGGAGATAAAGAGGAGGGGAGCAGCTTTCCCAGGCAGCCAATGGAAGCGGAATATTAGGAGAAAAAAATCCCAGTTTTTACTGACCTGGTGCATTTTCCTGGAGCACAGAGAGGAAAGGATCCCTATGGATTTAAGGAACTCAGAGACAAAGCCAGACTTAAGAAAAACCAACCTCAGGGGTCCTTCCATGGTCCTGCCAAGAATTCCAGAAACTGGGAGTACAGCAGAACAAGAGGTGGTCACATCACGAGGGGATGAGCAGGAAACTCCCACTCAGTGGTGCAGCCACTTCATCCCAAAGGAATAAAAACACCTTCCAGAGCATGATGGTCTCATGGTAGGAAGAGAGGAAAAAGCTTGGAAAAGCGATTCCTCCAAGAAAATCCCAAGGATTGCAAGACCTCCATGGGATGTGCAAACACCTGAGGAGCTCCTGCAGAGCAGGTGAGGCTCAAAGCTCCTCCAGGGAGGAGGTGACAAGAGCTGAGGTGACCCCACAAGGTGATCCCAACTCAAGGCCACCCCTTGAGGAGAAGGAAGCTGGAAAACCAGCGGCTGACAGGTATTTCATGGAAGAAATTCCACATGGGAAGTGATGGAAAACTCGGTTATCGCCAGAGGGATCGGTGTGATGTTACAAACCACAGCCGAGGAATTTCCTGGAGCTGCTCGGAAGGATGGAGGAGGATGAAGGAAAAAACAAAGGAAACACGGTGCAGGATGGATCCTGACTCCCTGACATCGCTGGGATTCGCTCCTGGTCCCTCACATCCCTGGGATGAGCTCCCCCATCCCTTTGGAAGTGGAGCCTGGGCTGTGGTTCCACCCAGCTCCACCTTCCCCACCCAAAACCTCCCACCCTGGATTGCACTCGCAGGGAATTTTGGGGTGGAAGGTGCTGTGAAATCCCACCGAATTTGTATTTTAGCCAGGAGCTCCTCCACTTGGCTTTTTTTTTTTAAATCCCTTGGAATTACTCTGGATTTACACCCCTGGAGATGACAGAGAAAAGAATCATTGGGCTAAAGTCAAGGAGCCAATCCTGGAATTCTTCCCCTGGACCAGGAGCAGGAGCTCTCCTCCATCCATGGAAGCCTTTTCCCCAGGGATTAAGGTTCCCAGGGCATGGAGAAGGAGCTGGTGGCAGCTGGAATCCAGCCTGTTGGACACAATTTTGGGAGCCAGATGGATTGGGATGATTTCTTTTCCACCGTGGGATTTACACAGCATTTGGAAAAGGCTGGGAGGGTTGGATGGACATGAAAAAAAACTAAAAAACTTCTCTTAACAACCTGGGTTCTTTGTAGGGAAGGTCCATTCCTGCCACCTCCCATCCCTTCCTCCCCCATCCCAATCCCAATCCTTCCCTCCCCCCGGCCGAGCCCACAGCAGCTGGTTTATATTTGCCTGGAAATTTACAGCCCCTTTTGTGTCCTTAATCCCCTCTGCCACGATATGAAAGCCTCGGACCTTTCCACTCGGTGCTAATGAGCTCAGCGCTCGTGTGCCTCGGAGGCAGAGCGTTAATTGCGGTGTGTTAATGAGCGATGGAGCTCCGGACACTGAGACAAACCAGGGCTGCTCCTCCGCTCCCTCCCGGAATATTTGGGATGTTTCCCCAGCAATCCCATGGACCGCTTTGGTTTGATTTTATTCCTTGCCTTTTTTTGGGATGATTCCGCCCAAACATGAGTCTGGCGCTCTCCTGCCCAGCTGGATGATCCCAAGGAAATGCTGTCCCACCTTTCCCGTGCGGATCCTGCGCTGGGAATCTCCTTCCTGTCCCCAGGCGCTGCTCAGGCTTGACCCAAACCCTAAATTCCCATTTCCTTCTCCAGCAGGATCCCTCGCAGGCACAGGAGCGCTGAATTCCAGCTTCCCGCTGGAATTAGATCCCATAAAAGCAAAGCCTGAACTCCCCCGTGCCTAAGACCAGGTTTGTTCTGCCCTCATTACAGCTCCTGCTGTCCCAGGAAACAACGCTCCCAAAATCCAGGTGGGAATGGGAATTGAGGAGGTTTCCAAGGACAAGATGGGAAAAGGATGGAGGGAAGAGATCCGGGCTGGGACAGGGAATGGCAGAGGTGGCACTGCTGGGGTGGCAAAACAAGAGCAGGATGGGGAAAACCCCGGAGCAGGAGTGATCCCATTGCCCCTTCCCAGGGAGTTCCAGCAGGAGCTCCAATCCCAAGAAATGAGGGATCTGCCACCCAATTCCAGAAGCACAATCCCTGCTCAGAGCTGGGAGCACTGTGGTCACTCCTGTGAGGAACCTGGAGGTGATTCTGGACAAAAATTCCACTGTGGAGCTCCGGCTCCAGCAGGGGTGGCCCAGCTGCTTGTCCAACATCAACACAAACTCCGTGATCCAGCGGCAGGAAGAGCCTGGCTGGGATAAACATCCCAGAAAGGTGGGAGAGGAGTTTGGAGTTGTTTTTATTTATTCCTTGTAGATGGCTCTGATCTCCCAGCTCCGTCTGAGGATTGAGCCAACACTGGGGGCATCTGCAGCGAAGCCTTTCCTGATGGAGGAATTCCCTGCTGCAGGAATTCCCTGCTCCCAACCATCCATCCTGCCTCATATCCCTGCTCCAAGCTGACTCCAAACCTCCTCTAAGAACTGGAGAGTTCATTTCCTAAAGCAAGGAGGTTTTCCTCGGTTTATAGGAATTTTCAAGGCTGGTGATAATGGCAGTGAAGTCATTCCCTAATGGAGGAATTCCCTGATGGAGGAATTCTCTGCTCCCAGCCTTCCATCCTGCTCCAAGCTGATTCCACACCCCAAAATTCCCTCTGTATAACTGTAGAGTTCATTTCCCAAAGCAAGGAGGTTTTCCTCAATTTAAAGGAATTTTCAGGGTTGGTGAGAATGGCAGTGAAGCCATTCCCTGACTGAGGAATTCCCTGCTGCAGGAATTCCCTGCTCCCAGCCTTCCATCCTGCTCCATATTCCTGCTCCAAGCTGATTCCACACCCCGAGATTCCCTCTCTATAACTGGAGAGTTCATTTCCCAAAACAAGGAGGTTTTCCTCAATTTGTAGGAATTTTCAAGGCTGGTGGCAATGGCAGTCACAGTGACAATGCCCTCCCAAAACAGGGAGGTTTTCTCCCATTTACAGGAATTCTGACAGCCTCCTGGAGGGAAATCTGATTAATTTGGGATGGGAAACCAGAGCTGCCATAGTGTTAGGATTGGGGTTTGTTCCTCCTGGGCATCGCAGAATTCTTTCCCAACACCTGCAGGATCAACCTTTCCGGATATCCTTTATGGAATAGGATAAGGAATCCATAAAGATCCTAAAAACCAGCTGGGATAGGGAAACAGGAAAGAGAGAAGAGTTCCAGGATGTGTCACCCAACCTCACTCTGATCCTATCCCATCCAAGAGTTCTCCAGCAGATCCAGCGGCCAGAGCCGCAATTTGCTGATCCCGGAGTTCCACGGAGGAGCTAAAATTCCCTGGAAAGCTGCACGGAGCAGCTGATTCCTGGCAAGATCCCAGAATCCTCCTGCAAGAACATGTTGGGTTTGGAGCTCATCTTCCTTCCCATGCCGGTTGACAATCTGGGCCGTCAGGAGACCACGGATCGTTTGCCAGGGAATGCTGGAAGAGGAGCTGCTGGAAATAAACGCAACTCCGCGGGGTTTTGGGAAGATGAGAGGGATTTATGGCCATGGAGAAGAGGCGGAGATGACCCCGAGTGGCTGGAAGGGCAGCAGAGGTGAGTTCCACGCTCTGCTTTTCCTCGTTTTAGCCAAAATCCTGGGCCAGGTGAGGAATTCCGCCTCAGTTTCTGGCAAGATGAGGGAATTAAAAAGGAACAAAGGAAGCTTCGAGCTCAGAGATGGGGAAAAACCCAGAATTTCAGAGGGGCCCCGAAGGCCAGAAAACCCCACAAGGCTTTAAACCCGATCATCATCCACCAGAAAGGTTTCCCAGGAAATCCTCTCTCCATGGAGCTTCCAGCTGCTCCAAATCCCTTAATAAAGCTTTACCAGCAGCATCCTCACTGTGGAAGTCGAGGAATTCTGCAGAAAATTCTGCCTTTGCCAAGTTCTTTGCTCGGTTCCCTGGCGGGTCAAGAGGAAAATTTGGGCTAAATTTAAGATTTAAGCCCATCCTAGGTACAAATCCTTCCTCCTGAGGCCTCTGCGGGTTTCGGGGTGGGGAGAGTTAAAAGCCAAAGTCACGGAACAACAAAAGCTCGGGGTTAATGAGCTCCGAAGAGGCCGTGCCTGCTGGGAAAAGCTTTAATCTGCTCCTCGGAATCTCGATAAGAGCACGGCGATCGATTTTCGCCCCATTAGAGGCAGGTTCGGCTTATCTCCGTGTGTTCAGCCCAGGAATGGGTTTTTTAAGGAGAGGAGGATTCAAGAATGGGGAGAAACCCAGGGTGGGTGAGGCAGGAGACGCTCAGCTCCCCAAAGAGGCAATTAGCAGGAGATGGAGTGAAGAAATCGGGATGAACGGCTGAATTCCAGAGCTGAGTGCTCTGTGCTCAATCTCCAGCCGATGAAAGAGAAATCTTAAAAAAAGAATTAACTGCCGGAGCATCCCAGAGCTGCTGATCCCGGGAAAACAGAGTTTTGGGAGCTCAACCAGCACCGAGGTGTGGGAGAAGGAGTTGGGGTCATCCCGGGATGGAGTTTTGTTGGAATTCCTCTGCTCAGGTGGATTTTGGCCACCCCTGATGTAGGAATTAGGATTTCGGAGTTAATTAGGAATTAGGCTCCTTGCCAGCTTGGAATCACAAGTGATGCCAGCAATCATGGAATTATAGAATGGCTTGGGTGTGAAGGAACCTCAAAGATCATCAATTCCACCCTCACCATGGGCAGGGATCCACCATCGCAGGGGGATCCAGCCTGGCCTTGGACACTTCCAGGGACCTTGGGAATTCCAGCTTCTCTGGGAATTCCATCCCAGCCCCTCCCCACCCTCCCAGGGAACAACTCCTTCCTAGCATCCAGTACTTAATCAGGATGGAAAAATGGTTTTGAGGAGCACAGTGGAGATCTTTAGGGCTCAGAATATCCCAAAAGCATCAGATTTCAGAATTTAGGGCGGGTC
Organism: Grantiella picta; assembly: GCA_013397955.1. Classification (NCBI taxonomy): domain Eukaryota; kingdom Metazoa; phylum Chordata; class Aves; order Passeriformes; family Meliphagidae; genus Grantiella; species Grantiella picta. The sequence goes on from VZRM01001095.1 coordinate 47,143, forward strand.
AGGTATCTCCCAGCAGGAAAAAGCCAGGAAGAGCTGTGGGGGAGAGAGGTTTGTGCCGCTGGCATCGCTCCTGGCTGGGGCTGCACTCCCAAACCCATCCGGATCCCACAGAGGTCAGGCCTCCCTTTTCCATGACCCCATTCCCATCACCCACACTCCCCCGTGCGCATTCCCGAGGTGGGAATTCCGCGGTTTTATCCAGGCCATCGCAACCAAAGGCCACTTTCCAGGAGCAAAAAAAATAATCCAGATGTGGTGGGGGGTGAAAGGAGCAGGGAATGGACAGAGAGGCACCTTCAGGCCTCTGCCTGCTCCTAATAAACCTTCCCCGGATAGGAAATGAACGGGAAAACACATCATCCCCACATCCCTGCACCCCTCCTGCCACCAATTCCACTCCCGGATGGAGGAAGCCCCACCACCTTTTCTCCTGGACAGCAAGGCTGGAAAAATATCTCCATTCTTCAGGAAAAACCCCAAAACTGCAGGGGCTAAGTTAGGCCGGGTTTAGGGCAGGGACAGACACGGCTTTTTTGTGGTGTCACTCTCCAAAATCGTGACTAATGGGTGTCATGTGCTGTTTGTTTGTTTTGCCATCGTCTCCCCCCGGAGAGCAGAGGGAAGGATGGGATTGGGAAGGGATTTTACAGCCTCCGAATAGGAAACGGAGCTGGAGCAGAGGGGACCTTGGGGCAGCGATGGGGACAGCCTCGTGTCCCCACTGCGGGGGGAGAGGGGACATCCCCTTGACCCCAAACCCAATCCCGGCCCGGATCCAGCTGGGACAGAGCCCGGCCCGCGGGGGATGGGGAGTGACAGCCACGCCACCGCTGTCACCAGCTCTGCGGCAGGGGGACACGGGGACAGCGCCCACCTCTGTTGGGGCTCAGCGCCCCCAAACCCCCAAACCGGGCTGACCTGGGGGATCCAAGGGTGTCACACCTCAGGGGGACGTAAAAGGGTCTCAGCATCTCCTAACCCCCAAACCGGGCTGCCCTGGAGGGGTCTCACCTCAGGGGGACACAAAAGGGTCTCAGCCCCCCAAACCAGGCTG